>JAPDSC010027350.1:249434-287911 GCA_026290005.1 Latrodectus geometricus
AGGGAAACATTATAAGCTTATTATGTTGTTTATTATAATTAGATTTATAAATTTGAATCTATCGATATTAATTAGGAAAACATTCAAATTGTATTTTAAAGAGCAATATATACTAATTTTGCCTATTTTTGTCGGCTGAGTAATTATTTCATCTATATTATATGTATAAAGTTTGAGTTGAAAATATAATATTTCTGGTTTTCTTGTAAATATTTCTTTCCTTGAGTAATTAATAATTCAAAGAAATTTTTTTCATTAATATTTTTTATATAAATCTGAATTGTTTTTTTCATAGATTAGATAGTTAAAAAATGGATCTTTTAAGACTTATATTACTTATAAACTTAAGTTTCATATTTCAAACATTGTTTTTTGTTCTATTTATATTTAAATCTTAATGCCTTTTACTTTTAAAGCAGTTTCTCTTACTCTCTTTAAAAAAAGCAGTTTTTTAAAGGTTGATAACTAGATGAAGTTATCCACTGTTATTATTTTAGTAGTGGTAGTCTTCTCTAGTTTTCTTTGTAAAAATATTTGAATATATAGTTGTGCTCGAGAAAAATATCTGTTGACCTACTTCAATAAATTATATCTCTAGAGATGCATGGAAAATTATTATTTCTTCTATGTTTTTATAAATTTAAGATTTGTTATTATTATTTTAATGCTTTTTTGTATGTACACAATATTTTAACTAAAGGGTCAATAAATATGATATATTTTAATAGCCAAATATTTGTTGTTTACTCATATTAAAATTTTTTAATTATAAAATACTTATAACATTTAATCAGCTGGAAAAAGTACTTTTTTGTATTCTTGATAATTTATTTTTCCGATATAAAAAATATATGCTCTAGTTATATTTAGATTATCAGTTTATATTATTTTATTGAGCTGGCAGCCGGGTGCTTAGCACACTATCTTTATGTTATATAGTTTGTGGTTTTAATTTTCATTTTGGGAAGGGATACATAATGATTTGGAATTCACTGTAAATTGTGGATCCCGGTATAGTCTTTATAACCAAAAAATGAGTGACAAAAACACACAATTCTTAAAATGTTAACCTTTATAAATGTTTTTAAAAAGGTCAAAATGATTATTTTATAAATTTTAAAAATCTTGTATTATCAAATGAACAAAAATATTTTACTTTGCTTTAGGTTTAACTGAAAATGAAAGATTATATTAACAGGCACACTTTCATATCAATCATACTAAATATTCAATGTTTACAATTTTCATTTCAAATAAAAATCCATATTATGTTATAAAAATTGTTTTCCAATCCACCAAAAATGCCAGAAGAGTTTTTATGTATTACTTATTAGGAAGAAGATTTCTCTGTTTTTAATATTTTGCTGTTTGAACTATTAATTTGCAAATAATACAAATTAGAAATGAATAATGTAAAAACAATTTTATTCATCCATACTTATTTCTTAAATAAACTTGTTTGTTGAATTAAAATGATAATTTTAATTGTCTTGTTTGCATTAGTTAAAATCATCTAAATCACATGAATATTTAATAGCTGAAACTACATCAGATACTATAAAGATTTTTTTTATTTTGTACATTTTTTAACTTAATTTTACAAAAGTTAATAGAATTTAATTTTTATTCTTATTTCTGACCATTGAATATTAACTTTTTATTCTAGACTCACATAAGAGTGTAGATTTTTTGTAGCCTTTTCCTGGTTACATTATTAATATATTATTTCTCTATGTGAACAGAAGTATATTAGCTTATTATCAAATGGGATGGTTTTTAGTTGAGCACAATTTTAAACTTTCAATGAAGAAATTATTGACTTGAATAATTTTTCAAAGAGATATCAATAATAAGAGATCTAATTTTTCAAAGAGATTTTCAAATAAGAATTTAAAGGAAATATCAAATGATTACATGATAATATAATCATTTGAGGCATAAATTATTGACCATATATTTAATCAGTTTGCTCTATGTAAGTAGTTTTGTATTTTTTAATATTTATGAAAATAAAAGTGGTTAAATTTTGATTTTAATAAGTATATTAAAACTTATAAGTATAAATATAAAACATTTTTAATGTAATGCATACATTTGTATTTTATAAAGTAATATGTGGATTTACTTTATAAAATTATAGTTATCTAAAAATATTATGTTCCTAAACATTTTAGTTTTTGAAAACTTGTGAAATTATAATAAATCTAAATTATTTTGAATGATTGCATTAAATATTTTATGTATTTTATAGAATATACTATATTCAGGCAGCTCAAATTTCTTCAATTTTATTTTTCTATTTGTTTCAATTAATACATTTTATTTTAATTAATTTTTTTTGCAGTGCTGAAAATAGTGAAGTTATAAATAAGCAAAACAGAAATGGTTGGACTCCATTAATGTATGCTACTTGTTCTACAAATTTAAAAGTTCTCTTGTTTTTACTTGAAGAAGGAGCATTTCCTGATCTAAAAAATAACTTGGGACAAACTGCTTTAATTTTAGCATCCAAATGTGGCAGTACTGATGCTGTCAGTTTACTGATAGATGTGAGTAAAACATTTTTTTCAAAGTACTTTCTGTGTAAGTAGCATTTCTGTGTTGCATACTTCTTAAATGGAAAAAATACAGTCGGTATAATATGTCTCTAACACCCAAGAGAAACATACATAACTAGATATACAGATAATATATATATATATTTATATATATATATATATATATATATAAAATCTCCTTTGAGGATTTTTTCAGTTCGATAGTTTGCAGATTAAATTTCCATTTTAGAATGATTTATGCAGGTGTTTAAAATTTATTTTAAATTATTAAAAAAAAAAAAACTATAAAATAGTTAACTGAATAAAAATAATACTATGTTAGCACTTGTCTTACAGGATCCCAAATAACTGGATAGCTTTAAGTATTTTAATTTGAAATTGTTTTAAACTATAATAAAATATCTTGGAAACGTTTTTTATACAGTTATTTATTTTTATTTTATTTCATGTATTTTCAAATTCTATTACTTCTAATAAATACTGTTTAGTTAACATTTAGTTTCTAATTATTAGCTCTGAAATTCATTGGTTTTATGAAAATTAGAATGGTTTTACAAGACTATTAAGAACTTATGCTAATCTGAATTAAAATTTATTATTATAGAATTGTGTAATGTTCATTAAATAAGTTGATAATTTTAAGATAAATATAGTATTAACTCTGACTTTATATGTCTAAATAAGAAACTTTTAAAAAATTATTTTCACTTAAATTGTGCTTAAAAAATGTGTACCTAACTCTAGAAAAATCTTGTATTCTTATTTAAATATGAAATTTGTTTGACAAAGGTATAATTTTGATGTCTACACATGGATAAGTACTGTATTATTAGTTTACATAGGAAAAAAATTATTCTCAAAGTATCATGTTTGAATATATATATATATATATAATATATATATATATATATATATATATATATATATATATATATATATAAGTACTAAAAATGAATGAGTGTAAAATTTTATAAATATGAGTGAAAAGGATTTTTCTGACATGAAATGGTCCAATAAGATTAAATATCTGGATGAATATTTAAATCGGATAATCAACTAAAATAAATAAGAATAAAACTTGAGCCAATTGATAATTTATTATTTAATGTCACAATAAAAAATGAATAAATTAAAAACTTTACTCTTTTATTCATTAGTTTAATAAGTTTTTAACTTATTGCTGTTTTTATTTATTATTACTTTTAAATCATTAACTATTTTGATTATAAACATATGATAATCACATTTGATTTGTTATTAACTGTCAATGTTGCTTAAAATACTACTATGAAAAATTATATCTTAGAATTAATTTAATCTCAGAATAAATAAATAAAACTGTAGTGTATGCCAAAGAATTATAATTTTTGCAGGAAGTTTAAAGAATTTCCAGTAAATATTTAGGTATTTAAAATTCTCGTGCATTTATTTTTATATTTTGTTTTTTCATATTGATCAATTCAAGAGTTGTTCTTTCAATTTAGGATTAATTTGAAACTGAGGAAAAATACTTATATTTTGTTATGTGTTTTTTCATTTTTCTTTTTATTTCCAACATGTCAATTTACTTAATTATATCTAATTATTTCTTGCATATTTAAATATGATGGCTGATTATTATCTTGGTATTCTCTGTTTCAGTTTTAATAATAATAATATGCTTTCTTACTCATTACACAGTTTAGAGCTAATATAAATGTGAAAGACAATAAAGGATGGTCTGCTGTTTTTTATGCTACTACTTTTGGACATCGAAGTGTGGTGCAACTATTAGTGGAAAAGGGTGCATTTGTTGATGTTATGTATGTATTAATTAATTTATATGATTATAAAGCTTTTTTATACATACTCTTGTATAAGTGTAAATTCTATATGAATATATTTTATATATATCTATATCTGAATACAATCAAATTGACTAAGGAAGAAAAATTTGAATATTTTATATTATTGGTCAGTTTTTCTTAAAAGTCTAAAGGAATAAATTTTTTATTTTTAAAAAATGTCTTTCTTTAGATTGTATAGATGATAAGTGTGGATAATTTCATATTTATTATAATATGTATGTATACATTCATAATTTAAGTGACTTTTTAAATTTCTCATGAAAAATGTTTATAGAATTTTCCTAACTAATATTAAGTTAGTTTAATGATGGAAGTATTTTATACAGATATCAATTATAAACAGTTTTACCGAGAAATGCTAAGGAAATTTAGCAAAAATTATTAAATTTTTATATATTAATAACAGAATTCCCTATTTATATTTATCTTATGCAACATTGTTTCTATAAATACAAAATGATTAATAGTAATTAAACTGAGAAAAATATTAATTCCTTATTTCCATCAAAATAAAACGATCAATTCTAAATATACAATATGCTGAACAAAATTATTGTTATTACAAATACATGTGCTGATAACAAATTTCATCAAATTTATTATCAGTCATGTATTTGTAATAATAATAATAACTGATATTTATTATGTAAGTTTTGAATAAAAAAATTATCTATTTATTACATGTAGATATTTAACTGAAAATTTTACATTTTTAAATGTGTTTTGTTGCCAATTTTATTTCTGATATTAAAATTTGTTTCCTTCAAATATTTAATTAATGTTTAAACAAAAGTACTATTATGGCATAAAATACAGTTTACATTAGCTCTATTCATCAATAATATCACATGAGTGTAAAAAGGAAAGACATTTTGTTGTAAATTTTATGATTTGATGGAATTAATATAGTTTCTCTGTGTCAGAAAGGTTAAACCTACTTTGTTTAGATATGAGATGAATTTATTGAGTTTTCTTGGGGTCTGTTGAACAAGTGCTGTTTTATATAAAGTCTGCTAAAATAAATGCAAAAAATTTTATATTGTTATTGGAATAAATTTATTAATAAAGATTTTGGGTTTTTGACATTTGTAAATAATTTAATTTTCTATCAATTATGAGAAAAGCATATTTGTATTTTACATTTCTCATTCATCAATATATTCCCTTCATCGAGCATTTAATTTTTGAAACAGATAGTTTACTCATCCTGTTAATTCACACTTTATTTTAATTCAGTTATTAAACTCCAATGGATGTGAGATTAGGTTTTTCCTTTATTTTGATACTAAAGAAAAAAATAATTTGAATTTTGAATGTATTTCTTTGTTTGATACTCCTGTATGTCTTTATCAAATTATTTTAAAATAATTTATATGATTGTTGTCTATTTTTGTATATAATTAAACTAATTTTCTACTATGTCAATTTAAACATTATGTTTTCTCTGATCTAATTATATTTTTGGCACAGCTTGTCCTCTTTGGATCTTGCGCCACAAAACCCAACCAACCAACCAACCTAATCTAATTATTTATACTTTTGATATTTTATGCTGTACATATAATATATATACATGCATACAATTTATGTACACTTTAACACATACATATCTTTGTGTACTTTCATTGTTTGCTTGTGAGATATTTTTTGAATGAAATAACAAATCAGGTTTTTCTTGATTGTTACTTTAAATTTCCACCTTGGAACATCCTTATTGCCAATATAATCAATCTCTTTGCTGAATACAGTAAATCAGCCAAATCAACCCTTATTTTGAAACAGATGTTCTCATACATTTATTATCAGTATTCCTTTTACATTCCCATATATACTGATGGCTCAAAATCAAATAAGTATGTTGTTTGTAATTATTATTGTTGGAAATATAGTTTACAGTTAAACTTTATGCATCATGTTCTGCTTACATTACCAAAACTGTTGCTATTGTACTTACTCTAGAACTAATATAATCCATCTTTTATCAAAAACACTGTATCGGTACTGATAGCATGAATGTGGTCGTGCAATTAGAACACTTTAATAACAATATCATTCAGTTTGTAGGAGCTGTCTTAATAACTAAAAGATTTAAATGGACTGTATCTTAAGAAAATAAAACTTTATTCCATTTTAATATTTTACAAAAGATTAAAATGGAATAAAGGATGACCAAAAAGTCAGGCCCATCTGTAACCTTCCACTGTTCAGCTACTTCTTACAAAATTACATAGCTCCCTCACTTGGGTTAGTGAGAGCGCCATCAATATTAAGAAGAAGGTCTTTACTACCCCAGAATGAAATGTTAATTTCAAAACAACATAATAAATTTATATTTAAATACATCATGACATTATATAAATAATAACTTCAAGTCTGATAAATTAAATTTTTTAACATTTGACAACATTAAACCTTATACAATACAATAAACACACATTACAATATTCATAGAGAATATGTAAAATGTATAATATATATGAATAATATACAATTCAGTTTTTTGTTGCATTTTCAAATATGATCAGTATCTTTTAATATACTGGTAAAATGCTTAAACTTCTAACATTTCGTTTCATGATTATACCATTTACCAATCATTACATTACATGGGAAAACTTACCTGGGGAATTATAGAGTCATTACCTGGGAAAACTTGTTCTATTCTACCAATTAAGTATTTATTCCTTGGCAGATTATCTTCTTTTTTTAAAACTAAAGAACTTATCTCTACATTATCTTTTTCAAACTGCCATTTTGTTCTTTCTTGTAAGTTGCTTTAATAATCTCATTTCCAGAGTTTCCATATTTGTTGAATGGCTTTTGTTGTTTTTTTCCATTTATTACGATTATTTTCTTTTATATCAGCTAAGTTAGGTTCGTTAATACTTTTTAACTGTCTGCCTATCAAAAAATGACCTGGACTTAATGTTTCAAATACATCAAAATCAGAACTTAATGGTGTAAAAGGTCTAGAATTTAACATTCCTTCAATTTGAATCACCATAGTTAAAAATTCTTCTAAAGTGAAGTTGTTGTGTCCTACCTACAATGTATTTTGAGTGATATTTGAATGACATTACAGTTGATTCCCAAAGACTTTTAAAGTTAGTTGATCTAGGAGCTATAAATTTCCAATCAATATTTTTATCAAAAAAAAAAAAAATTATTTATTATGATTTTTTAAAATTTATTTATATTTTCAATTTTTTATTTGCACCAATAAATGTTTTTGCATTATTGATGAATATTTTAACAGATTTACCTGACTTCTTGCAATAAATCATTTAAAGAAGCTTCCGATGACTAATCAATTACTATTTCCAAATGAACTACATGAGTAACTAAGCAAATAAAAATTGCTATGTATGCTTTATTATATAAAATCAAAGAAAAGGAACAAAGTTCCTTTTCTTTGATTTTCAAACCTAACATGAAATAAACTGCAGAAATCTGTACCTGTAACATTAAAAAGATATAACTCCATTCTATTTTTTCTTTAGGCAAATTCTTCATAATTTGATTCTGTATTTTTGGCTTATTTTTAAAACATATAAAACCTTTTAGGGATGCTTATAAATAATAAAGTTTATGTGTTTCATTTAAATCATTATTGCTAACAATCAAAGAATAAAATTGACTCTTAAAAACATTCCAATCTTCATAATTACCTTAAAATACGGGTAAAGGTATTTCAGAAAATTTAACCATAGATGCAGTTTGACATTCAATTAGTTTCTTATCAAATTCGTTTGTAGTTTTCAATTGAGAAACAAGGAATTTTAGCCTTACCTCAAATTTATCCAAGTCTTCTTGAATCTCCTCTAAGTTGTTTAAATGTTCATCAATATTTACTTCTTCTAATAAGGTATAGTATTCATTTCTCATTCCATAAATACTCTTGTTTATCGCTTTAACCTTATCCAATTTCTGGAATAGTTCTATTGGACATTCAGTCGTTTCCTAATAGTCCCTCATAAAAGATTCTAATCTTATTATTTTTGTTTTGATAGCACTGTGCTGCTGATTCAAAACAGTAATTTCTTGCTTTGCCATAGTTAATTATTTCGTTTATGCTGGTAATCTTTGGGTTGCTGGGACCAAAATGTAAGAGCCTTCCTACATTTTGGTCCTAGTATAAAGAATTTAAATGGATTATATCTTAATAAAAAACAACTTTTATTCTACAAAACATTAAAATGGAATAAAGGAAGACCAAACGGCATGCCTGTCTGTAACTTTTCACTGTTACAGCTACATCCTACAAAATTACATTAACAACTCCATTACTTGGGTAAGTGAGAGTGACATCTGTATTATAATGGAGGTCTTAACATAGTTATTGTGGAGATATTAGAGATTTAAACTATCCTGAAGAGAGCAAAGGATTTGACATTGTGTTCTAAGTTATTAGTATTGCTGGCAATGAACTAGCAAATAATGCTGCTAAGAATACCACTGACTTTTTATATAAAGCATTAGCATTTTTGATGTTAAACAAATTGTCAAATATTTTATTTTCTCCTGAAGCAAAAGACTTGTAATTCGCAGAAAAACAAGAAATTGTATAATGTATTCTCATATTCCTCCATTTCCAATTATTTTCAGGCAAAGATGTAAAACTTGCACACTTTTATATTGGACATACTCGATTTATTCACAAGCATTTATTCTTGTCTCAGTGTGCCTCAATTTGTAACATGAGTAATGTACCATGCACAGTGCTTTATTTTAATTGTCTATCCTAATTTCTGAGTTTTATACTTAGTATTTTTAACAGGATGAGTATAATTTTATCAGATTTAATTAAGTTTAAACCATAGAAATTTGTTTCCATTTTTATGTGCAATTAATTTTTAAAATTATATTTTAACTTTTATCCATTTTAATCTTTTACATAAACTTTATTGAATTCTTAATACATTCCCTCTTTTATACATTTGACATGCCATTTATCAGTTTCAACTTCTAATTGTAAACATTGTATGGTGCAGATTTTCCCAATATTGGATTATGCACCAGTAATTCCCACGAAAGTTACATCCTGATTGTTACTTTCTTATTTTTGTGTTGTGTTTAAATGTTAGAAAAGAATATTCAGTTATTGAAAATGATTTTATTCTCAGCAAATTAAGTAACCAAGAGTAGATGTATGTTGAATTATGTGAATTATTTTTGAGGTGAATATACTTTTAATTTTTTTGGCTTCATTTTAATTAATTCCTCTTTTTGATCATATGATTCGTATTTAATATGAATTTACTAAATAATTTTTTGTTACATATATTAAAACTGTTCTGTATGTGTGTAATTTTAGGGATAGAAAGGATGGATTGTCTCCATTAATGTTGGCTTCAGCAGCTGGTCATGAAATGATAGTAAAAGACTTGCTATTGCTTGTGAGTTTATAATAATATTTAATAGTTATTTATGTTATATTTTATAACATATGTGAATTGTTTATATTTTATATGCAAATAATTCATTTAAATGTTTTAATATCTAAATAATTGCTTATTGAATTGTAAAAATTCTTATTATGCTGGGATAATAAAAGTTTGGTGCTATTACACATGTAAGAATGAACACATTATCTTAATAAGTTTTATTTAAGGTGATACAACTTTATTTTTTTCTATGATGCTTTGTTAAACTACTTTCTATAAACACCATAGTAAATTTAAGTTCTGATTTGATTTGTTTGACTGAAATTTGGCCATTATTCTTCTTATATATTTAAAAATGTTAATTTCTAAGCATGCTTAAGCTGAATACTATAAATTTAGGTAATTTTTTCTAAACATCTGTTTTCTTACATGAAATAAATTTTTATGTTTTTTATCGTTCAAAAACATAACCGATAAAATTATATGCTATAATAATTATTAGGTAAAATAACCTTACTAAAGATTTGGGCTATATCTTCTCTTATATTTTCAAAGAAAGAATTATATGAAAAATTTAGTTTATTTTTCTTATTACTCTTGGATTTCATTTATATTATATTATTCTCTTTTAAATTGCTTCAATCTTAGCAATGAATATGAAAAAGTATAAATGCAAATACAATCATTGAACAATTTATTTTGGATGTGAAGCATACTTATTCGACTATTTTACAACTAAAGACCAGTTTTAATTATATAAATAATATACAATTTAATGTTGATTATCTACTTAGTAATTATAGATCTGTTTTTCCACTTTAAATTTTCTAATGTTGCTGATAACATAATGATCTAATATTGCTGATTACATAATGATGATTAAAAAATTTTTCAATCAATAATACAAGAAAAAAATTTATGATGATTAAAAAATTTTTCTATCATCATAAATTTTTTTCTTGTATTTTTAGAAATATTTTGATATTTTGCATACTTTTTAGACTATAACATTTTGATAAAGATGATTTAAATATTACACTATTAAATATGAACCTAGAGCCACACAAAGCAAATAATTTCTCAATTAAACTAATTATTATTTTTTATATTATAAAATCATTGATAATTGTATTTTTGAAGTATATTTTGAAAATGGAAGATTTTAAAAGGAAAAGTTATTTAAATGCAATCGGTTAGCAGTAATGAGATTGGTATAAAGAGAATTGATAAGAATAGAAGAAAGTGAATTATATTATCACATATAAATGTATACATATGTATGAAGACTTAGGAAAATTGATTTCCATTTTATCATTTAGCCTAATTCTATCACTGTATTGATGTTTGATTTAATAGCATTTTATTCTATGCAGGAAATTTAATATGTGATGTCATTTTCATTGAAACATTCTTAAATGACATTCATTGAGTCACGAAAGAGTTTTGTGCCTGAAAATTATGCTTAAAAAATAAAGTAGTGTGTATTTGTTAAATCACTGAACATGTCATTTTGTTGAACAATATTGTATTAATCAAATATTTATATTATTTATGGAAATTTTCAAACATTTTGGATGCAGATTAATTTAGTAGTTGAAGTTAAAATATATTGTAATGCTGTGTGATTTTTTTCCACATTTTACATCATCTATGGACTTTATTTTAATGTTCACTTGTGGTATGTTTGAAGCTTTTAGTCCATATTTCTTTCAGTAGAATGTTGGCTGATAGGCAAACTTTATAAGGATGTAATTTACTTTCAACAAATAGAGTATTCTTACTCTCGGATTTTAAAGGGCAATTGCTATATAAGACCTTATGTCTATAAGCCCCATTTTTGTGTTTGTTAAAATTCTATACAGTTTCCTTAAATAAATTGTAATGCTACCAATCTATCTTTCTCTCAATGTAATGTTTTCAATAAAATAGACTCTTTATGGAGTATATAAAAAAACTGGGAAGAAGAACAATATATCAGTTCATGAAATAAAAAAATTTTCTTGCTTGCAATAAAACAGAATTTGTCTATGTGTAAAATAATGCTACAAGGAGTAAAACTGTCTCACATACATCAGTTTGGTGCACTTTAAGTTAAAATTCAAATATTGCTCTTCAAAGTTAAAAAAAAATCAAGACTATTGAATCATAATAAAGAAGGGATACTGAAGTGGATAAGGAATGCTATGATATAGAATACTACATGATAAAATATAACTTGTACTATCCCATATCATGAAGAGTCCATTCAGACAAAAAATCATTCATTTTGGAAGACATGTAGGGTAATATTTACTACTAATATGATTTACTTTCCTAAATGTGGAATTTAATTAATAGACATATGAGTGATGCCTCTGATAGTGTGGAAAGCTTTTGCATGTGATGTGAAAAGGATTTGCTATGAGTTCTTAAAACAATTATTATCAAGAACAGCTTTAATTTTATCTAATACCTTTTGATTTACTTTTAGAAGGACCAAACTGGACATTTCAGTGAAACAATTTATTATGCAGTGTCTTAATTAACTAAAAGTTGGTTTTAGAAAAATAGAATTGCAGTCGCTGGTTATTGTACAGAATTAATTTGAATTCCGCAGAAAATTTGTGGAGTTATGTGCTTTTCAAGTATATTCAAATTACTATATACCTCTAATGCAATTCTGTATATGCATTGGAAGTAACTATTGTAGATGAATGGGACAAAATTTCAAAATCTCTGCTCTAAAACTTGATTAAATCATTAAAAAGTCAAATACTTGAAGGTATTCAAGAAAAATTGTGAATCAACATTTTTTTAGTCACATAAAAATATTTGCTTTAACAAGTGATCATATAAATTCGTAACAAAAAAGGAAAAGTTTGAAATTTCTTCTAAAATATCTAGTATATTTGAATATCACAAATAAAAATAATATTTTCATTTACTTGCATCAATTTAATTAAAAAATTATATGATGATAAAAATATTTTAAAAACCAAAATGACTTTTAGTTTTGTAACCCACTATATATACAAGTTACAAAAATAAACAATCTTTATGAAGTAGGGAATTAGATAAAAGATGAATTTTAGTGAAGAAATTATTATAGATTAAAACTGATTATTACACCTGAAAAGTATTTCATATTGCCAGTATTATGGCTACATTTAATATACAATCCATATAGTCAAATACATACATTATATTCTGAAAGATGTTTCATGTTTATAGTAATAGTTTTTAATATTTAAATTTATTTATGTGGAAGTACTTAAGTTATTAAATATTTAATGCATGAAACTGCTAAATTCTCAGAGGATTAAAAGTTAATTTAAAATTTGAGTTTACATTTCCATATTAAAATCTTTTAAAAAAGATTTTTCAAAATAACATTTTTTTACCTATCCTTTTTATTTTCAAGGGCTTAAATCCTACACTGGAATCAAAAACTGGGGAAACAGCTAGAAGTTTAGCAATCAAATATGGACATCATAACATAAAAAATTTAATTGATGCACATTGCTATTCCAAGAAAGCTTGTAAGTAATTTTAGTTTTAATCAATTTATGTATTAAATGTAAAATACCAATTTATTTTTCATATTTAATTATTAAAATTATATATTATTTTATACTTCTCGTTTAAATTATGTAATATTATATTAAATTATTTAAAAAAGATAAATCTTTGTGAAACAAAGATATTAAATTGATAGACAAGTCTCTGATTGATTGAATTGCATTGAAATTTAATATTTAAAGACTAAAATAATTGAAGTTTTAAGCTTTTATCTGTTTTTTTAAAAGTAATATTAAGTTTGATCATGTTTGTAAAGTCTTATTTAAATAAGATAATTATGGTTTTAAATTATAAAATGTAATTTTATATTAACAGAATCGAATTTCTAGATTACATCTCAAAGTATGTCAATTTTTGTTTATTTTTATTTAAGGTTCTCCTGCTACATTAAAAGTTTCAAATAGTGCTTCTCAGTTAGACCTTTTGAATCTTTTGAAAGAACTTCAATTATCTAAATATTACCATGTTTTTGAAAATCAAGGTATTGATTTGAATACATTTTTGACTCTGACTGAGGGAGATTTAAAAGAAATTGGAATCCAGTAAATATTAATATTTATTCAGCTTCTTAATTAAACATTATTATGATAAAGCATTATAAATTTGTTTATTATTCTGTAGATTTTGTTAGTTATATCTTATATTCATTCAGGTTTGTGTTTACTTCAGATGATCTTATAAACTTTCATATATATTAAAATTATATATAGTATTTAATTTTTTTCTTTGTGAAAATATTGCTGTGTTTTAATAAATTTAGGAAAAAAAAAACTCCACAAAATTAATATTTTATAAATTAATTTATATCTTATTTTGTTTGAATATTTTTTGACTATATATGTATTATATATTTCAGTTTTTTTATACATATTATTTCAGGTATTACAAATACTACTAAGTAAAATTTGTATTACTGAAACATATTTATCATAAATAAGTTTCTCATTTGCAAGATTTGTTAGAATTATAGTATTTGATTTTAAAGTAAATATTACTGTCTACTTTCTTTTCTAATTATATAACGAATTTTCTCTTTTTCATAATTAGAAAACTTTGTATAATCTGTGAACATTTATCTATTTTCTTATGTTAATTTAATAATAATTTCATTTTTGTATAATAAATTTGCTTAAATAAATTTGTAGTCTTGTAGGACCACGCAAAAAAATGTGTCTTGCTATCTCACGATATCAAAATGATACTAAAGGTAGTTCAGATGACAAAGATTTACTAAATAGATTATCTTCTGGGAACAAAAAATTAATGCAACACATAGAGCAGGTAATTATGTTTGTTTTAAATTCTATTTTGAGTAAATATTTTGAGTTCATGTGGATATAAAAAGGTCAAATTAGTTATATATATATATTGTGAATTGAAGTTTTACTTGCTTTAATCTATTACATATAAGCTAATTATTTATAGAAACTTTTATTTAATTAAAAAATTTCATTTAAGGTTTCTTAAATAATTTGATGATTTTGTACATTTATAGAATTTTAATTTTTGTTGAGGATATTATAATTCATTTGCAATTTGAAATAATTAAAGTCAAAAAATATACAAGCTTTCTTTTTAAGCTATTATTAAATATATTTAGTGATATATTTTTGCAAGTTTAAAATGGAATTAATGAAATTTTAGATTTTCTAAATATTATATAATTGCTACATTTATGAATGATTCAATATCTTTAATATTAGATCTTGAATGTTTTATGTTTGTTTTATAAATTTTGTCTTATAATTTGCAATAATTTAACCTTAATACATTCTGGTTCTCCAACTGTCTATATAACAGAAATTATATGCAATTCCTCATATTTTGACAAATTCTTAGGAAATTTCAAACATAAGCGTATGCCCTTAGAAATATTAGTTAAGTTGTTAAAAAATATCAATTCTATATTAGAAAGCTAAAATAACTGTATAAGAAAGGACTTATTGTACAATTTCATTTACTTAATATGTAATTTGACAAGCCCTAGCAATTTTGAATAAATGTAATGCCAATGTTTATTATTTCAAAGGATTAATTATGTATATAAAATGCTACTAATTTGCTTTAAAAATATCAAATATGAATAAAAAAGACATACTATTATGCCTGTCTTTGTAAATTCAAATGGTAATTGTTATACATATTCCTTATCATCTGAATTTAAATTTGAATAAATGGTGTTGCAAATTTCCCAATTCTGGAGAATGGCAGATGAATAGATATACAATTGTGTCTGCAGTGGCCTGGTTGATTAGGGTATTCATTCTCACTGCTGGAAGGTAGTGATTTCTAATCCCACCAAATTGAAAGTCCGTTTGCTGTTTGCTATTGGTGGCTAGGACACGTTAAATATGTTGTTGTCCCAATGTCCTACATATGAAATGGTATTTCTGGAAGTGGTTGACCAAGTCTGGAGTCTTTTGCTTGGTTCATGATTCTAAATTATAGAGATCCACCCATTCTTTGCATCGTAATGGTTGGTACTCCACTGTATAAGATACCTTTGTTTCCCTTGTTGTGCTGAAAAGGTGAAATATCCTAATAGCCAAGTGTTGTGGAAAAAATATACAGTTATGTAATTACTTGAGCTACAATCGGTGTTTGTATTCGTGTAGAATTCTCTTCAGTTAAATTCATTTGTGATGGTTATCATAGATTTTTAATTTAGAGCCTTTCTCTCTTTCTGTTTAATCTAAGAGGGGGAAAAACTTTCTGGAATTCGACTCTGTCTCATAAAATTTATTTAGAAACTTGTTTACTTACTTATTATTTTTAAGTTTAAACAAGTGAATTAAGTATTTAAGTAAACAAGTAAATTAAGTAAATCAAGTAAATTAAGTAAGTCTTAAACAAGTTTTACTTGTTTAATACTTACTTAATTTACTTGATTACATACATTAATTTACATACATTAATGATTTACTTGATTACATACATTAATTACATTAATTTACTTGATAGAAGTTTTACTTGTTTACATACAATAAGTGTGATAATACTTAATTTAATAATAATACTTTAGTTTAAATATTGATATAATACTTTTGTTTAAATATTCAGATTTTTAGCTAGTGACATTAAAAGTTAGAACTTAAGAATGATAGAAATATTTTCTTAACATAAAATTTCTCAAATCAAACACATGCATCAAACTAAAAAGATTTAAAATAATAAATCGAAAGTTATTAAAATAGAATTAATTTCAATCTTTAATTCTTAAAATGTTGTATTTTCAGAAATGGTCAGTGAATAAGGAAAATTTCAAGTCGTTTTAAAACTGAGGTACTTCATAGAAAAAAAAATGAAATATAATTGTGTTGAAAAGTAGATATTTATCTCGGATTTTCATTTTCTATTTCATTCACAGATTTTATTTTTATGTTAATTACCTGATTTTTGTTTTTATGTTATAGTGTTTTTTCAGGTAACTGTGCTTAGTAGCCCTTTAAAGTCTAAAATATAAACACCCTATACAGTATATATGACTTTCATTGGTTGCACGTTAGTTTTTTTGATGTGACTGGTATCCATGCTGTTTAACTTAAATATCTATTTTTGCTAATATTCTTTTGTAATTCATAATTCTCCATAGTTTGTTCTAGGATTAAGCATAATTTGAACATTTGTTCAAAGCAATTATTCTTTTACTATTCTCAGTGTTTATATATTTCTTATTATAATATAATTTTCTTGCCAAGAAAATTGAAAAATATTGGTCAACAATTAGAAAAACTCTAAGATTACCTTATGTTCAAAGGACATTTTTAACAAATATCAATCTGTTACACCACCATTTTTTTGTGGATATTCTGCCATCCTATTTGGCATTGTTTCATAAAGGATATGAAATGTTAATTTATAAATAAAATTTATATTATTAATTTATAAACTAAATTTATATTATAAATAAATATATTTATTTAATTTATAATTCTATATTATATATTCTTTTGGAACATACACCATTTTGTTAATGAATGTGAGATATGACTTTTAACATGAGGTAATCATTAGAAATCTTGACTCATGTATATTCTCAATCAAATTTTTTCATCAAATATAATTTCCTGCATTTCATGCTGAGTTTCTTTTGCGTTTGATAACCATTGCGTTTGATAACCACAAATTCAACATAGGCTTTATCTCATATGTAATGATTTTTCACAAATATAAATGGAAATCTTATTATCACTCTTGAAACGTTTTTGTCATTTTCAAATGTTTGATATTTTGAAAGTGATATTCTTTTAGCTACATATAAAAGAATAATCAATATTGTTGAAGCTTAAAAGTTCATAATTTAGTTCCAAGAGTTTAATATCCTTATTCTCTTGAATTATTATGAACCACTAAACCACATATTTGGCTTTCCAGTTTCAATTGAAAGTGTTTTTTTTAATCATTTGTTGTTATATAATTCCCTTATATCTAATTGTTTTTTTTTTTTTTTTGTTTGTTTGTTTGTTTGTCTGCTTGCATTGGATCACGAGTTTGTTTTTTTGAGATATTTATTAATAATAATTATATTATTTATTAAATAATAATAATATTATTATTATTAATTTAATTTGATAAAAATATAAATTTGAATAATGTTGGCAATTTACAATAAAATTAAATTTTGATGAAGTTTCATAAAGGTTTATAAAATTTTTTAGCTTAGTTACAAATTTAATATAAATACAATTTTTTTTACAAAACTGATTTAGTACAAATATTTCTTTTTTTCGTTTAAGGAAAGTTTACATAATTCTTAAATAAATTAATTTTTCAAATATGTTGATGTCCCATTATATTGAAAAATCATTTTCAGTGAATATATAACAATGCTTTAAAATAATGTATTTATGTATTGTTTTCTAATTTCTTTTTTATTTGCATGTAGTTGCAACTAGAAGTTTCTCGAGAAAATGAGCTCAGGAAAACTGCCGAGAAGGATTTAGAACATGGTATTATGACTTTGCAGAATTTTACAGATAATGTTCAGAGGACAATGAGTTATATATTAATCTTAGAAGAAAAGTTAAGGTAAGTTAAGACGAGATATAAATGATTTTTGCATATAATACAAATATACATAATATTTGAAAGTAATAAAATATTTATCTGCAAGTATAAGATAAAATATGTAACTGTCAGTCTATATTTTTTGCAATTATATGCTGTATTTCACATTTAGATATTTTTTGGATTGATTTATATATATTATATATCTTATGGATGTTTTTTGAATCTCTACCATTAGTTGACTTGCAATCCAACAAACGTGATCATGAAGCATAAAAAGAATTAAAGTTAGAGTCTACAAAGTTTTCTTCTAGAAACATTAAAACAGTGGAACAGTGCTTGAGGTGGTCACTATCCCTTTCTCCCTAAGAGCACAGAGGACAACAAGACAAATCCTTGATTACAATAAGATGCAAATTCTTCTGCAAATCATTATGTTCAGTAAGCAAAGGAAAGCTAGGAAGTCCAACAGATTAAGGCAGGAAATTAGGAAATATACTATTTTTAGTAATTCACTCCACCTTTTACCCACAGCTGGATAGCTATACAAGAAGTCTTGTTTAATTTTTAATTTATTGTAAATGATAATTTTAATGTTACTCAGAGGCTAAGGAGAATCAGATTGTGACATGAGATATCTCATTTCAGCTAGCCAGCTCGTTTCCAGAAATGTCACAATAACTGGAAATCCACTGGATGACAATGCTTTTTCTAGTTCTTTAAAGCCCAATTTATCCTACAGGAATGAACTAGTGAGTTTTCATTGACCTGAAATTTGCAAGTGACAAAATAGCAACTTGAAAATCTATAAGAAACACATTATTGCATTAAGAACAACTTTCCAATTTATTGATCGCAAATGATATTGATGCTATCTCACTATCAAAATTGTCACAATAATTCCCAACAGGATTGCATACTGTAAACATTTGAATAGTCTTCAGCATTAGAGTTTTTAATATCATTTTCTGCAAAGAGAGCCATCTATTTACTAATAGACTCATTTGCCAAGAAGATATGTGTCATGTATAGTAGCAAAAACAGCACTTTTTAAGCCGCTGTGTAGAAAATTATTTACCAGCATTCTAAACAAATTCCAGGTGCCTCTCCAAAATCACTTGGCTCAAGATCTTTTCAATGAAGATTAGGTCACTTCTGTGGCACCATTCACTCAGAGGTTCCAAATCTGTCTGGAGTTCCATTGCAACTATAGGGTTGATATGGCTCCGCCAATGGTTAAATGCAATACGTTTTTTTGGAAAAGTTTAAACCTGTTTCTAACAGAATCTGATACAGTTATTAAACCCTCATTTTCATGCTCAACAGCAGGTTGGACATAATATTTATATTATATTCTGTGTGCAAAACATCTTGAGTTGAACACCATGTGATATCAGCTAAGCACTTTAGTCTGAATAATTTTTCCATATTATTCAGCATCTAAATATCCAAGTAAACTGTTAAATGTCTGAGATTGAACTTTTTTTAATATAATAAACTTTTATGTCATGATATTTTGTACTTGAGTAAAAAATCTTTATCAATATTAATGGATGTATTATTCTCATAAAATCAAATATAAAGAACAGGTAAGGCCTGTTGAAGAATTTCTCCAAACCAGAAATGTCAGATCCTGAAGCAATCATCACCATGTTTCCGCAGACTATAAAATACCTATGTCAAGAACAGATTTAGGAATAAAATCGCCATACCTAATACCAATAAATCTTTAATCAAGAAAACTTTTAATCCTTATATATAAGTTGCCAGAAATGCTAAAGGAAACCAGGTTTTCAGGTAATCTATCTCACCAAACTTTGTCAAACACCTTTTTAAAATCCACAAACATAGAAAGGGTACTTTGCTTTCTCTGAAAACCATTCTTTATCTCTTGAAATAAACATGCAATTTGTTCAGAAATGCACTTATGTCTCTGAAAATCCATCTTTATTCCAATTTTGACCTGCTCCTGCAATAATTTGTTAGCAATTATTCTCTCAGTTAACTTACACATTATATTAGTAAGAGAGATTGAACGATAACTGTCCATATTTTCGACAAGTTTGTTATGCTTAAGAATTGATACAATTACAGCTTTTCTCCAAGCATTTGGCAATCCATTTATCCATGCATAGCTAACAAAGTCCCTTAAGCAGATTTACAATAAATTTGATTAAGATTCTATCAAAGCAAGCACTTTTGTTCTTCTCCAAAGTACTAATACCATTCTTTAACTCCAACATATAGAACTCATCATTAAAAAATTGTTCAAAATCTGACAAATTATTATTTCATTGTGATTTCAGATTACTTTTTCTTATTTTAATATTAGGTCTGAAATTGCTATCTTTCCTAAGTGCTTGCAAAAGGCATTTGAGATTTCCTTACCAGTAATAAGTTCTATAGAACCTATAGTTCTATAAAAATTACTTTCTTCATTATCATTTACTGTTCATCTGGAACAAAAATTTAGGAAACTTTATACCATCTTTTCTAAAGCCTAAATTTTCTAGGAAATTTATAAAACTTGTATGAATAATGCTTAGTTTCAATAATTGACCTTCTTAAAATAGCCTGTTTTACACAAAGCTGTGTAATTCACACTAATTCTGGTATTATGAGCCCTCTCTCATACTTTATCTCTACTTTCTTTGAGTTTTTCTTAATTCTCATTTCAAAAAAGTGTATACTTTTGCTACCCTTTTGGGACATAAAAAAGGACACAAATCATTAGATCAATTATAAAATGCTTTGAAATATATTCAAGATGCAGCATAACCAGAGAATCAGTCACAACTTCATTAGTATGGTTTTTAAATTTAATCTAATTTGTCTTTTGAGGTTCCTGTAAGTTTGTCTATGCTCCCTATAAGGAAATCCATATAATACCAGAAAATAGAATCTTATGTACAGCATCACCTGTACTATCAGTTTATGTTAGACTTTATCTGATAAAACTAGTTGTCAGAAGTAAATCGTTTATAAGAGACTTTTACTGAATGACAAAAATGTTGGAGAATTTTCTTCATTTTCAATAATATTGATGGATTTGAGTCAATAAGATTCTCAACTATGTTACCAATACAGCTGCCCTTGCCTTTGGTTTAACAGTTTGTAGTTTCAAATTTCACCTAGTGCAAGAATGTTTATAATGGTTAGGAATCCCCTTTAAACTGTAGATCCCGGTCTAATTATCCCTCATGTACCAAAAATGACCATCGAGCGAAAAAGAAAAAATATAACCTGTTGCCAAATATACCCAGTGGGTTATGAATGCATTAAAATCTCTAGGGATAAGTAGTTTGCTATCCTTATTAAGTATTATACTATTAAAGTCAAGTTTATTATTTGGAAAATTGTACAAAATGAATTCCCTAGGATGTGTGTCTCTTGTCTCTAAATATGTATTTGTACAAATTCTAATTTATTGTAAGTAGTCATTTGGCAAGAGGCAAATTTGCCCTTAGTCAAAGTTTAACAAAAAGTATAATGCGAGAAGCTGTTTGTCTTGATTGCTTTAAAACAAATTTCTGGGAACTAGTTAAGTTAAAATACTTATCTGAGGCGAAACCACACTCAACAATTCTCCTTATGTCTAAATCATTATTTAAAATAATAGTCTTCAATTCAGTGAATTTGTCATTTGTTAAATCCCCAGCATTCGAGAAAGAAATCTGAAAAACTGGTTTAGTCACAATCATAGGAAATACTTTTTGTTTAATTGTAGCTCAAATCACTTCTAATACCCACAATAATTTGTATTTATTACCAAATCTTTTGGACTACTTATAAGGCAATAAGTTGTCAAGTCATTTAGTTTAAACAGGAACTGACTGATATGATCCCCACAAATGTTTTATTCTGAAATATGCATTGTGAATACTTTAAAACATTGTAGTGATTATTATTAATAGATTCAAAATTAAAAACAAAATTTCAGCTTTGTTGAATAAACACTTAATGAGCAGTACTAAACTGTATTCAATATATTATGCTAACAAATTATAGTTCATTGCTCTGATGTTTCAGGAAATTAACATCAATCGAAAATTTTTAACTGGAGATAGTGAATTTCACTTTGGTTTCTCAAAACACTGTATAATGCTAATGTTAGACTTTTTTCAAATTAAAAAGATATTAATGAATATTTTTAAATATGGCTCATAAGTTTGCAAGACTATAAACACAGTTAGAGCTATATTTTATTTGTTAATATAAAATATGTACTTAATTATACTTTTTTTTCAGGCAAAGCAATTTAAATTTAAAAAGACTTTTATGTTGTTCCCCTGATGTTAACAATGAAAAATTCAAAAGAGATATTATTTTACCATTAGTGGATGGGGCCGAAAGACTGCTAGAAGATATTCATCACCATATATTGATTGCTTTGCAAGGAACAGATTTTAGACAATAGGGATTATATTTTTGTGAAATCACTACTGTCTACATATTTTTGTATGATATATTTTTTAACAATTATTGTTTCATGCTGAAATACAATGTTTAAAATCACATTAGACCTTGGTTCACATCATTTAATTACACTTTGACTATTATGTACATCATAATCTTTTCAAAGATATTTTTATGGCATGTTTAGTAATATATGCTATATACTAACTATTTAATTAACTGTTGGAACTCTGCTGTCAAATTTTTTTATATAATTTGTCAAATAACTTAAATTTAGTAGTCTTTGTAATAATTTTGCATAATTGTTTAATTATTTAAAACATTTATGTTGAAAAATTTGGATTTGTATAAATGAAAATTTGCATTTATTTTATAACGATCCGCCTCTTGTGAAATATAAGTTTCTAAATTTTCATTTCATGGGGGGGGGGGACTATTCATTCTAATTTTATACAAAAATGCAAATATTCTATTCATTGCGTATTGTGATTGTTATATAAATGTCTGTGCAATATATATGATAGAGCTTATTACATACTAAAAGATTTTGAATATATTATGTTATGATAATGAGTGGTTAGAAGATTTTTGCACTGAATAAATAAATTACATTATCTGTAAATGACAGCAAACTTATAAAGTTTATTTATAAATTCCTTTAAAAGCATATATAAATTTATAAAATATTGACCTTATATCTTAGTATCTTTTTTAATATCCACCTTAGTAGGTTGTACAATATATTAAATCAATTTTTGTGATGCTCGATTGTTTTTTTAAGACAAATGCTGTACATCTGTGACCTCTAATTTTCATAAACCTTTTCATTTATTTTAAATTATAATTTTTTTATATATATTTTTACATGCTTAAAAAAATTTTGTATGTATGTTTTAGAAATTTTATCAAGTATAAATGAGAAATTACAAAAATTGTTGATTATTAATTCTGTTCAAGTGTTTTGCCCACTCTTTATTATGCTTGAAGATTATATATAAATATTTTTAAAATGTCTTAGAGTATAACATTTGTGATAGAGCTTTTACCAAAGACAATTTTTATATACATAAATATAATAAGCATTTATTTTATTGATGTGATACACTTAAAATGCAATTTATCAGTGATTTATGTATATAAATAATTTTACTGAAATCTTTATGTGTATCTAAAAATGCATTACAAAATAGGCATTTTCAATAAAAAGAAATTTAAAAAATTTATCATAATTGCTTTTAAATGGTTAACTTAGAGAACAATGTATATTTGTACTATTTGTCATATTTTAAATGAAAGAAATTTTAGATGATTATTAAAAATGCATATTTTTATATTTGCTTATATTTTTTAATCATTTCTTAATGTGAATTGCTATATATATTTTACTCTATGTATAAGAATATTCTGTCAAGTGCATTGCTCATTTTTTGTAATTCGTATTTTATATTGAATAAAAATTTTAATAAAGTAAACATAACTAATATAGTTTTAAATATAGCATTAAATAAAACATGATTTTAGGTGTGTAACAATAAAAAACCTCTTTTCATTATAAAAATTCTTTTAGATTCCACATATGATAAAAACTTAAGCATGAGAAACGTCTAATCTAATAAAAAGTATTTAATAATCAATGTGAAAATGCAAACGCAAGCATTAAAATAAACTATTTACTATCATTCTGAGACAGTATTGATCACGATTATTATTTTCAAAATAAAAAATGAGCATTCGATAAAAAGAGCTCATTGAGTAATATGCTGAAAATTATTTCATTGATCCAAAACTACATGTTGTGGGATATATATTATGTGTATATATATATATTATGTATACATAATTTTTTGACGAAAATATTATTTTTATTGATACAGAAGTGATTTTAAAGGTGAATTTTTTAATAGTTTTTTTCATAAAGCAATTTACACATGTTAATAAAGTAAATATTTTTTCCCATTCCAGTTTTAAATTATTTGATTTACTCTGCATTAGAATATAGAAATAGTTTGCAAGTTTTTTTTTTTCTACATAAAATTATACAGGGAGAATCTTTACTTTAACCTAGACTTCTGATAGCTTAAAAAAGTAAAATTTATTTTGTTATATTAGTAAATTTGATCTTATTAACTAAAATTTTATTTGATTTGTAGTTAGCACATTTTTTTAAAATAATATATTTTATTTATGTATTTATTTTAGAATGGATAATGGAAACTTAAAAATAGAAAGCAGTTCTCATTTATATTTTCTGTTTTGAGTATTATCACTGTAGTTAATGACTTTAAAAACACACAAGAATTAAGAAATTAATGATGAATCGCAATTCAAAATAACCCAGTTTAATTACTGATCACAAAAGTCATATTTTTCCAATTTAGATTCAACAAAAGTTAGAAATTTGATGTCAAAAGCTAGACATATTTTTTCTAAAAGTAAGCAAGTTTCAGTAAGCATTTTCAATGTTACTATGAATGTCTGAAAATTAGAATTTTATTTTGATTTTTATTCAGTTTTATCCCATATTTTTAAATTTTACGACATTTTAGCTATTTAATAAATAAAGTTTTGTGAATTAGCTGTTTCTAAATTTAATGCTCCTTGATGATTTTAAAAACTTCAATTTTTAAAAAAAGAGAAGCACATTTTTTTTAAAATGAAATTACAAAAATGCTTAGTTACAGTAAATGTCAATAAAATTAAAAAAATTAGTTTAAAGCACAGGCAGAAGATAAAAGGAAACTTCATATTTATCTCAACATTCACAGCATTAAAATTTAGAAAAAGAATACAAGTATTGAAATTACATGTATAATTTTGTACAGGCTTCTTTTTTTTTTTTTTTTTTTTTAATTGTCTTATCTGTGAAATTTAGTACAGCTTTTGTTTTAAGGAATATCAACTTTAAAACTTTATCTGTAGTTTGGCCTGTTATTCAAGCAAACATAAATGCTCTTAGAGTTTACCTAGATTGAGGAATAGATTCTATGAAACAAGTATTGCTATAGAAGTCGATATGGATGAGACGATGTATGTATTAACACAGCAAATGATGATCAACATATCCTCATTACAGCCTATCAAGACTTAACAGTAGTATTACCGAGTTGCAAAAATGTTTTGGAAACAGAACGAAAAGAGTCAAGCTTACAACAGATTATGTAACTATGCATGTAAACTATAATGGTATGTATTCTGTGAACTTCGAAATAATACATGGACAAACTAAAATTATTTGCATTAAGATTACATGTAAATTGATTGGAGTCCAACAAATTTACTGACGAGTCTTGATTCAATTTGTATGTACACCTGTAAAACACGTGTATTTTGTTATGAAGAGACTGGAAAAAACACCACATTACGAATAAGAGTTTTAATAGTAGGCTGGAATCAGTATTAATGTACATAAAAATAAATATACTATCAGGAAAATCAATGAAAGATATCAATGAAATCTTTGTTGCCGTTTATGATGAATCCCTTTTTTAATAGGTACATCATGTCAGATCTTATACAGTTAATCTTTTGGAGAACATGCTTGAAGCTGAAACAAAATAGTGTACACGGGGTTCGAACGCTCTTCTGATTAGAATCTGATAGTTATTTTGGGACCTATTCATTTGTGTTTATAGGAGATTGGTTTTTCCTTTTATCATCCTGGGTTTGGAAATTGTTCTTCAAAAGTAGAATAGAATGACTTTATTTTATTGATAACCTAATCACACATACATGCAAAATAATCAATCTTAGTTTCTTGAAAGACTACTTTTACTATATTAAAATATCTTAACCCATTTTCAAATTTTTTTGTATATTATAAGTAACCATATTGTCTTAAAAGGTTTTTTGTGCTTTCTACCATTCCAAGGAATTAAAATTTTTATGTAATTATTTGTTTTTCATTTTTGTATTATACTTTATTACATTTGTACTTTCCACGTTAAATTTATAATAAATAAGGTTGTTATTCAAGAATTTTTTTTTCTTCTCAATTTCTTAATATGTTTTTTTACTGTTATTATAGTATTGCAAATTAATCCCAAATAATGTGAAAGTTAAATAGTACTTCATCTTCATAAAAAAAGTTGGCATTTTGTATTGATATGAAATTGTAATGTTTATCAAGAATTAAATATAAATTCTATTCTCAAAAGCAATACAAATTTAAGGACAAAATTAACAATATTTTCCTTTGTTATACAAGCTGATTATAGGGATTTAAATTTACTTTAAGCAAATGTTATGAAATTTATATACTGATTTTTTTTTTCTTTTTTAATATTTTAGGTATTGATACTCTGTTTCCTTAATTTTTTATTTATAATGATAAACCCAACTCTCTTTTCATGTAAAAGTGATTAACTTACATAATTGATGAGAATTTTATCAGTTTACAGATAAGAATTGTTTAACCAATAATGTGATGATGCATGTTTAACAAAAATAACGAATCGCATAGATTAGAATCATCACAAATCTAGAATCATGTTGTATAATTATCATGATTTTAGCATAAAATTGCATAACTACGAGAAAATGTTAAAAAATGTAAGTGCACAAATTCTTATTTTCAAGAAAAAATATTTAAAATCATCGTATTCTTACTCTAAAAGTAAATACAATTCTCTTAATACTTTCACTTGTGTTAGTTTTTAAAACAATAAAAAAAAATTATCAATGTAGGATTTTAAGAAATTATAGTATTTTGAATATAATTTTAAGCTCATAACAATATTAAGGCATATATTTTACTATAAGAAATTTATAAAAATTGCATAAATTTTTATAATTAACAGTTAAAATTTAATACATTTTGGTAGTTTTTAAGGTTATAAAACATTTTTTATTTTATTATATATAAGAAAATCACCAAAATATTTTAGTAAGTTAAGAAATTCCAGCAATTAAGTTTTCAAAGACCAAAATATTTGTTCAAGGTATTTGTTCTGTTCAATAAAAGACGATTTTTATTACTTCCTTCGCCCAGTCCCAGGCGAGCAGACTTGGCTTCGCCAAGTGTCATTAGTAACAAGTTTTAATTCGATTTATAAGATATTACTAAATATTTTGCATTTGTATATGAAACTATGTGAAAAATGTATTTTAATTTAACATAAATGCATAGTTAACAGGATAGATAATATTCTATGTCATGATTAATGGAAATCAAATAGAACTTTTAATATAAACTACTTTAGATTTTATAGATTACAAATAGAACTTTTAATCTAGAATTCACATCTTAGTGCTACATATCAGCCTTTGCTAATGACACTGGGATCCATAGAATTGGGAGAGCACTATTTACTTGATAATAAAGTTAATTACACGGTTACAAATTATTATTAATACAGTTAAAATTTACTTATCTGACAGGGTTTTGCTAAATATAAACTTCTAAAGTTTATATGGTTTATAACTTATTGATTTCGATTTTGACAAAGAATTATATGCAAACAAGTTATGTATCTCAGAACTTTTAAAAAATAACTAAAGAATCTTGTATAATTCAGGATTCGTACAGATTTCAAAGAATCAAATTTCAGGAGTCAAATCAAAAATTTCCAGAAGGTGTCAACATTTATGTTAAATTTCTTTCTTTAATTATTTTTATTTTATATATTGTTTTTAACAAATATGAATATAATTATGTACTTGCAACATTTAATTATATTTGTAAATAGAAATAAATAATTGTAAAAATGTCAAGATGCTATTATACCAATCTTGAAATACTCAATAAATTATTTCAAGATGTGTATAACAAACCCTTTTCAAATGAATTTATTTATTTAAAACAAAATAAATACAACTGTTAAATAAAGTTTCCAGCAAGACTTTTTTTCCCAGTTATTATTTAACCTAAATACAAAATTTTTCTTTACTTTTGAACTTCTTTAAAATTATACAATTTCACATGCACATTTTAGATTTCTCAAATCTTTTAATAGATTTTCACATTCCTTGGTTATTTATACATACAAAATATTGCTGTTAGATAATACTAACTTTTCACTCTAAAAATTTTGCCTTCATTATTAATATTGAGTATAACTGTTACTTCTCTGAAGCACAATGCTAATGTGTTTGATTTTGTAAAATTAATGTTTATAAATCAATTCTTTCAACTGCATCTATTGTAGATTTTTCAAGTTCATTTTTGTCACCTTCATAACGCTTCTTTTTGATTTTCAGTTCATTAATTTCTTCAAGTACTTTTCGCTTTCCCTCAATTATTTTCTGATTTTTTTATTAATTAATCTAATTTACACTTTTGGCACCAGCAGCAAAACTAAATAAGTGTTAATTATTATACTGACACCTCCTTTGTTTTGGGCATGATCGTCAATGATGCACTTAAACACAATTATTTAATCAAATTTTATTCACAGAAAACCCACACTTAACAGTTGCTTGACCATATAATAGTAGTAAGGTCAAATCAATTGCTTTCCATAAATGACAATATATTTGTCTACTTGAGAGTAATTTAAAACAAAATCTTTATTCTATCTTAAATAGGATCAAATTCCCCATCAATACAATCTTGAAGTCATACAGTCCATTGTAATGATTTAAACTCGTCTATGGAATTGTGAAATTCTTTTAAAACAGAAATTCTGACATATTTATTTTAGACACAGCAGACAAGTAAAAAAAAAAAAAGTTTCTGTACTTAATGCAAATTTATTTGATTTAATAAATATATCAAAGCTTGAGGATCTGAATATGAAATGTTTCACACCACAGAATATTGCAAACGACATTTTTCTATTAACATTTTATCACTGATAGTAAAAATAATTTGCAATTAAAAAAAAAAATCCATCTTCTGTTTTTTCTGTCAAAGCTGCTTATGCACAATTTTCTAAGGGTTTTTTTTTTTGTTTTTTTTTAAACAAATTTAAAATTAAATCGACTAGCATCTTCTTTATTCATCTTTACCTATTACACCAACACAAGTTTTAATGAAAAAGCAGACAAAAAGTAAGCAATGATTATTTTAAAACCTTTTGAACCATGCATGAAAATCTGCAATAAATGTCAACATTGATTCATTAGATTGAAAAAGTATTAGAAAAGGTTCTACTTCATGGGCAGTAAATTTAAAAATATTGCATTTATTAGAAAAAAGAATATCTTTTGCACACTTGTGTATAATATCAAAAGTTTCGGGACCAGAATTTGTTAATTTGCTTAAAACAAAAAAATTTCCGATGTTTCAAACTACAGTAATATTTCAAGCAATCCGCTCAAAACCCATTTTCTAACCATCAACTCAAGGCTAAAGTCATCCTTACGAGTGGGTGGGTTTTTAGTCTAGAAATAGCAATTGCCGTTACCTCAATTTCTGGAAATGAGGAACATCCATAAATATAAGTGTGGAAGAGAATGTGTAGGCTACAACTTTCGACAATTTCTGATATTTAAATATTGTTCATTTTTTCACTAATCAGCCATTAGTGAAAATGGACCATCTACTGAATCAAATGTTTGAAACTTTAAGAAGCCATAGAATTTCATCCTTTAAAATTTCTTTTCCAGAAACAAATTAATCTAAATTTCAGAATATGCTTTGGTTTCACATTATTCAACAAGAACAGTAGTGAAAAAAATCTTTTAAATGAGTACATTTTTTGGCAGATACAGGCTACTCTAATAAACATGTTTTTTCTTTTCATACAGGATTTGCTTATATTTAAAATACAGAAATCTTTCTTGCAAACTAAACAATGGGCATGTGTTTTTAGTAACAATGCAAAAGCCAATCTTTGTATGGCTTTTCCTGAATCCACAGGTAATTGAAAAAACACTTTCTACCAATCACATTATACCATGCTTCGGGATTCATGTCGATTAAAAGACTCACTTTAACAAACCTAACTGAATTGGATCATTATTTTATGTAGATAGGGAAAAGTTATGAATACAATCTTACATTGATAATGCCATCATCTAGTGGCAACATTAAGAGCTAAAAATCAATGTTTTGAGATAATTTCATTGAAAATTTTAGAATATTAAAAAAAAAAGCTAAAAAAATAAATGTATCAAGGTTAAGTAAAAAATTCCATGAATAATTTATCATTTTTAAAGTGTGTCAAGTTGAAATTGCAGGAGTTTCAAAAGCCTTAAAAAACAATTTTTCAAATTCAAGGAGTTGTACAAATTCTGATATATATATATTATGTATAATAAAGCTCCATGCAATTTCAAATTTATTTGATTTTTAAGAAGTAACCTTTTAATATTAGAAACATTAATAATATAATTAGACTTATTTTTATATTTAATGCCAGATTTTGAGTAATTCATGTAAAATAAGAAATTTCTCCTATCATAAAATAGAGGATAAACACTGTCTGGTCCTCCTCAAATGACCTTTTTTATTCAAATAAAACCTAAAATGTGTGATAATGCAGAGTCTAGTCTACTTTCAATGATATATACCAATTACCATTTCTAATTATTTGGTGATAATTTTTCATTATTTGTAGTTTAGCATGCCAATTATTTTAAAATTTAAAATATTTATATTAAGATTTTATGCATACGATGTAAAAAATAAGTTTGATAGAAATGTTTTATTTGGGCACTGGCTATTTAATTTATAATCTATCTGAAAAGTTGAGTGAAGAAAAAAGCAAAACCTGAAATAGTAATAACCTTCAAATTATTCATCAAAAGAAAGGTAATTTACATAATTTGTTATATTGTATTCATTTTACTTAAAATACATTCAAAAGTATATCAGAGCTTTTAAGAAAATAAGTTTACAGAGCTTCTTCCTCAGTGTATTTCTGATAATTTAAATGATCTAGGAATTCTTAAAATACATGAAAAATACATATTATCTCCTTCTAGATTTTAGAAAATATTGTGCATTTAGAAAATTATTTTGTTTTAGTATTTTTAGGTACTTGATATTTCAAGCAAATGATAAACTTTTTCTTCATTTATAATCAACTGAAAAAAAATATATTGTAAAATAGGCCTACAGGAAAATCTTGCCAAGCTTAAAATAAAAAAAGATGTGGTTGCTGTATGCCCAGCACAATGTGGAAACCTGTATATTCGTAAATATTACTTTAAAAAGTTTATGCTGAAAATTTATATATTTTTGTTTATTGCATTGATAAATTTAAATACATTAATATTACAAAAAATTATCGAAACAATAATTAGAAACAATTTACCTGTTTTCCTCTAAGTATTAATTATTAGGCATAAATGTTTTCTTAAATTAAAATTCAAAAAGCAAAATATAAATTACTAACTATATTTTGTTTGACAGCTGATGAACATGTTTCAGTTAGTGAAACTATGTGAAAAGTATTTGAGTTTGAAGAACATTTTGGAAAAATTCCGCAATTGATTTGGTAATACAGATCGATAACATAAATGAGCAATGATATTTATGAAATGATCAAAAGAACAATTAGGTCACATCTTCTTTCAACAGCACTTTACCAATCGTTGACATCAATAAAAAATATTCCAAAAAAATATCTTTTAGAGTTTTTAAATTATATTAATAAGGATTTGTTTAAACATCAATTTTTTAAAAAAAAATAATGGTATTTTAATGTAGTATAGATTTACAAAACCAAAGTACTTAAATCTTTTAGGTGATTTTTGTGTAACAATACAGTAACTTTTAAACTATAAATTTAATAAACAGAACTATTACCCATTCAGTTATTCATTCAAATTAATGAGGGAAGTTACAATTTATTGAATTTAATTTTAAAATTAAAACTGGACATTTATGATTTGGATGTTCATGTTCAAGAAGCTATTTTGGACATTATATAAATGCATGTTGAATGAATTCAAATATAAAATTTAATAAGAGCAAAATGTGTCAAATGAAGGACTTTATTCTTCGGATAGAATGTCTTTTCTTACAGCAATTTAGCATTTTATAAAAATAAAAGCAAAAGTTTTTTCAATGAAAAATGACCATATATTAGAAGATATTTATATATGATTAATATTTTAATTTATACTACTATAGAAACGATTGCAGTAAAAACACTATTATTCAAAATGTTAATACAAGTGCCCCTTTTTTATAATATAAAGGTATATTATAAGAAAAATTTACATTCAGCCTTTTTACTTTTTTTGGATCAGAAAATCTATTTTCATGCAATTTTTTTCCTTTTTAATGTTGTAAACTAATATCATTATTGTTGAGCTTTGTTGTTAATGTAGAATTGAATTGATTCAATTTATAGTTAGCATTCTTCTAAGTCTTGATTAGCAAGTTAAATATTCCCAATTTGTTACACAGCATTAAGATTCATACATCTTAAAGCATTAGTAATGTTTAAAAAATTTATCTTTAAATTAGCGTTTCAATTAATTTTTTAGGTACACAAAAGATTTTTATTGATGTAATGATACTGATTTTTGGAAAACTAATATTTTATGAAAATAATATCAATAAGAAATTGTTATACATTTTAATTTTAGAACAAAAAATTGCATCTTTTACAATATGATATAAAGTATTTTTTGTGTTAAATTTTTTTTCAATGAATTTTTTTCATATTATATAACAAAGAAAAATAAAAGCATTCTCTCAAAAGACTTGAATGTAAAAACAAGTGTGTGTATATAAATCATTGTGAAACTAATTCAATTATTATAATATTTCCAGTAATGTTACAATAGCAGAATGTCACAAATAGCAAAATGCTAGAAACAATGTTGTATTGTTGGAAATTTTCAAAGTATGTCAACAAATAAAATTTTAAAAATAAATAAGTTCAATTTCATTCTGTGTACTTCACTAAAATATTAATCAAAAATAACTATTTTTATAAAATAAATTTTATTCAAACTCATATAAACACACTAATGATAATATTAGGCAGAATAAAGATACTTAGTTCTTTCATTACTTACTATCTCTTCAGTTTTGAATCTTATGAGTTGCATATGGAATTTAATTATATATAACAAAACGTATTTGAACAAATTATAAACTTTCCAAGTTGAAAAATAAATAAAGTTTTTATTGAATTAAATTTTTAACTAACACTCCAACTTATAATATATTTGATATCACGCTTTTTTAATTCACCAAATTTTTAGGATTGACTGCACTGAATTCCGCCACCGTATTCAGGATCATCTTCATGATCATCAGAATCAGAGGAACTTGAATCTTCAGGCATGAGCTCTTCGCTAGCACTTGACTGAAAATAATAAAAGGAATTTTATAAGAAAAAAAATCTTTTCAGGTAAAAATTGGTTAAACTAATATCTAGAGTAAAACCTATAGCAAAATTTTATAGTGATAACTAATTCTTAAGTAAAATACTTTCAATATTTTAACATATACAGAAATTTAAAAATATTTAATTAATTAAAGTTTAAATTCCTGAATTGGTTGATTGGGTTTTGGGGCGCAAGGTTCAAAAAAGACAAGCTGCGCCGAAAATTAAATTTTAAAGAGAATTTATGACTTTTAGACAAAACCCTAATTAATCTAACATCTACTCTTTGTAACGGTAAAACTGATGATGGAATGAGGTACGAAAAGATGGAATGTAATTTATTGGAGACCTGCATACTCCAGAACTCCTGCCAGAGAGAATAAACAAATAATTCATACATCCAAAAGAGAGACAGACGAATGAAATAAAGAATATGCAGTATGCAGTTTTAGCAACTGCATCAGCTTTTTCATTTTCCTACAAGACCTGGGATCCAACAGAAATTTATTTCACAGACCCTGACAGCAAGGGAATCTAATGCTCAAAAATTCTTGGACAAAACAGGATGACAATTATTAGAGTTTTTTAACACTTCTAAAACACTCAAACTGTCAGTATACACACAGACTTTATAAAACTTTTCTGTATTCACAAGCTGAAGGGATTGATGAATGGCCGTAGCTTCAGCAGTGAAAATGGAGCAGGACGTATGGAGACTGCAACCATAACTGGTATTAGCATAACATATGCCACAGCCAACATGTCCTGCAGTTTTAGATCCATCAGTGAATACAGACTTATATGATGAATACTGACAGCGAAGGGATAGATAAAGCTGTTGAAAAACTGTTGAGTTTGTGTCCGATTTTCTAAATTGAGCAAAAGGATTGATAATATTAATCAACAGATCATACCAGGGTGAAAGTGAATGTAAGTCCGTTTTAATAAAATGGACATCATATAGGTCTGTCAAAAGGAGTTGAGCTTTAGTTCGAGTAAGAAAAGGTTGGATACTATAAGACTGAGCATCACATAATCTCTTCAATGCAGGAGTATAAGCCAAAAAACATTAAGGATGTTTTATGTCAGACATAACCTTAGCATAATAATTGAGAGACAGCTGCATTCATCTCAGGTTTCAAGGCAATTGTTTATAAAAGGCATAAAGACTCTGGAGAGATACATGCGGAATGCGCCTGAACATATTCTCAAAGCAGAGTGATGGACAGTGTCCAATCTGGGTAAGACAGAAGTCCTAGCAGATCCATTCAGAACACATCCGTAATCCATACGAGATAAAATGATTTATTGATAAACCCAAAGCAGTGACAAGCAATTAGCACCCTAAGAGACATTTGATATTACTTTGAGGATATTAAGCAACCACTCACACTTTTTACACAATGTAAAACATGCGGAAGGAAGGTCAACTTTTGGTCAAATATCACACCAAGAAATTTCATGTCATTCTAGTGTTGTTTAGGGAGATAATAGGATCATTGTGAAGGCTGGTCTTGCAAAAATGGACACACCAGCTCTTGCTAGGAGATAATGTAAAGCTATTCTCTGCACACCATGTGCCGCTATTTTATTAACAGATGTTTGTACTTGTCTCTCAATTAAATGCATGTTTGATACATGGCAAGATAATTGCAGGTCATCCACATACATAGTGCCATTAACAGAATGTGAAAGGTGATGAAGGATACTACTTACGCATAAGTTAAAAAGTGTAACACTTATAATGGAACCTTGAGGTACATCCTCATATTAAATAAAAGTATCAGATGTAGATGTTCCAATACGTACTTTAAAAGTATGGGAGCATAAAAAGTTTTGTAGGAATACCCTTAATGCCAAAATCATATAATGAACGAAGTATTCCATATGGTTATGTACGGTCGTATGCCTTCTCGATGCCAAAGAAAATGGAGACTACATGCTTCCTTTGCACAGAAGCGTAGTGAATTTAGATCTCCAAATATGTAATATTATCAAGAGTGGATCTTCCTTTACGAAATCCACTCTGATTAATATGTATACATTTATTTTTTTCTAAGACATACACGAGACTGGTGTTGAACATACATTCGAGTCTTACAAAGGCAACTCATCAGAGATATTGGTCAATAATGTGAAGGTTCTGAAAGATCCTTACCACGCTTAGGGACTGGAATCACTATTGCTTTGTTCCTAAGTGATGGGAATTCATTTTTAGTCTAGATCCTATTGAACAAATCCAATAAGTTCAGTAGGGAGTCAGGACTTAACTGTTGAATCATTTCGTAACTAATTACATCAAGTCCTGGGCTGGTATTATTGGCCTGCATTAATGCTCGATTCAATTCCAACTTCCAAAATTCGCTGTTGTAAGGCAAAATTTGTCCATGGCTGAAACGGATTGGCATTTGCTCAGCTCGATTCTTAGTCCTTAAAAACGAAGAACTATAAGAGTCGGAGCTTGAGACACTAGCAAATGTTTAACCAAAGATGTTAGCAATGCCTATAGGAAAAGAATATATAGCAGCTCTGGTTTTCAAGATGGGAATTGAGAATTCCATATAGATACTATTGACACCTTTAACTTTTCTCCATAACTGCTTACTGGATGTGGAAGATGTTACTGAAGATACATAGAAAGACCAGGATTCCTTCTTACTTCTACGACGAGCTCTGCGAGCTAATGCTTTTGCTCTCTTTAAGTCCACAGGATCCTTCGTTGTGGGGTATTTCTTAAACAACCCCCATAGCTTCCTGTTTTTTGGAAGTAATTTGACATTCTTCATTCCACCAAGGTTTGCACCACCTGCATGTTTTGGAAGAACTTTTAGGAATTGTACTATCAGTTGCATATATAATTGCTTTGGTGGCCCTTTGAATGGCCTCATTTATATTTCGGATCATAACATTGTATCGTCAACAACTGCCGATTGTGTAAACAGCATCTAATCTGCCTGACTGTACATGTAAGTAGGTACAAGTTGCTGCACACTACTACCTCAAGCCTGGGGGATGACGAGTGGGAAATGATCGCTGTTATATAGATCATTCCGCACAGACAAATTTTTCAATGGCAAAAGTGAAGGAGAAAAAATGGCCAGATCGAGAGAATGAAATATTCTTGTGGGTACGAGGAAATAAGTTTTTTCATCGGTATTAATCAGACAGAGACAGTTATCAGTTATAAAATGTTCTATCAGATGACCAGGAGAATTTGTTTCACAACTTGCACACAAAGAATTATGGCTGTTAAAGACACAGAGTAACAAAAATGGACTAGGCAACTGATCACCTAAATCATCAAGTTCCTCTTGGCAGACGACATCATATGGTGGCAAATACAAACTATAAACTTTAATCAAATATGTCGTGCGAATTCTCACAGCTACAGCCTGAAGAGTAGTGTTTAATGGATGGACAGTGCTGGAGAATTTATTGGATGTTAATAGATAAACGCCACCAAACATTCCACAATTGTCACCAGTCTTTTCAAAAGCATTTAAACCCACACAGAGTAATATTATTTGTAGATAATATTATTTGTAGATTTCAGAAATGTTTCCTGAAGTGCCACACATGCAGGGTTATAAGCTGATGTTAGAGACTTGATGTCATCAAAATGGGAACACAAACCCTGTCAGTTCCAAGAAACAAAGGAAGTTATTTTTTTAAATGGAAAAGCTCCTTTTCCAGAACTGGAAGGCATGTTATCTGACATCTCTTCAAACAATATCATCCAAGGGATAAAGAGAAATTGCGTCAGCTTTCAGGGATATGGTCTTATGGGTGGATATGGAGGGTCTAACAGAACACTCCTTCGAAGATTTTAATTTCAAAGCCTTTGAAGATTTATAACAAGGAGCTTTTCTTACAATAGGAGATTTAGATGGTTTTGGCTTTTGTGTTGTTTTAACTATGGGTAATCTAACAAGAGGAAGAGACATCGAATCTGAGTGCTAATTGATCTGGTGACTTTTTTTGTTGCGGCTGCGTAGCTAATTCCAGGTTTAGGGCAGCGAGAAATAACTTGTCGCCTTGGTTCTAGATATGAATAATTTGTTGTGACGTTTAGCGTGGTGATTTTTTTCTCAAGTACCCATTGCGAACAACTTCGAGAATAGGAGGAGTGTTCGCAGTGATAGTTCATGCACACATCCTTCGCTGTGCAGGTCAAACTATTGTGGCCAACTACTGCACAATCAGCGCAAGTCAGTTTGCCTCTGCAAGCATTTCTCAAGTACCTGAAACATTGGCACTGAAAGCATCACAAGGGATTTGGTATGTAAGGCTGGGCGGGCTAATTCATATATGCAGCTTTTACAGACTGTGGAAGGTGTGGGATTGCAAAAGTCAAAATGAGATGTTTAGTATTAATAAACTTCCCATTTTATGTGTGTTTACTTGTTTAACATTGTAATATTTGTAATTAGCCATTATATATATATATATATATATATATATATATATATATATATATAT
>JAPDSC010027350.1:288011-305505 GCA_026290005.1 Latrodectus geometricus
TATATATATATATATATATATATATATATATAATGCCTAATTACAAATATTACAATGTTAAACAAGCAAACACGTGAGCATTTATACTTATATATATATATATATATATATAAATGCTCACGTGTGTGTAAACAAGTTATATGATGGGATGAAAACATTACAAATCTATAACCAATCTGTCACACTAGATAGGTTTATATAAACATTTTGAAAACATAACAGTACAAAGAATAAATGTTTCTGAAAACAATGCGTTGAATAGCACAGATCCCCCGATTCTGCAAGTTTTCAAGAATTTCATCTGTTGGCGTAAACAGATCTCTTGTGGGTAAAACACCACAAGAAAAGTTCAAACTACTATGAGGTGACACCGTTACCTCTATATTAGCAAGATGATTCATTTGAATTAAAATGGCTGCCTGAGTAGCATTTGCAACCTCAATTTGTAGATCACCAGATCGCACTTTTCTGATACTTTTAATTTCCTCCACAGTGTCCGATATTCCTTTTTCTATCAGAAAGTGGGAAGCATTTTTTAAATTACCTTCCTTACTTTTAATTATAAAATATTTGCAATTTAAATTTCAAAACTATTTCTCCCAAGGGAGAAAAAATTTGTTTTTATTTTCCATTAATTTTAATTAAATTTTTTGGACCTGACTGCACTACCCATCGCAGAGTCCAGAGAGCTCAAGAGGAGCCCTCAACCTTGTAAGAGGTCCCCACAATTAGGAAGAAAAAGCAGAAGGCAGAGGAGAAAAGAAAAAAAAAGATGAGGATAGATTACTCGGGTACCTTTGGATTGTGACACCCGTGTTTATTAAAAGGGGGAAAAAACCCTGAGGGCTAAAATTTCCGAGATATGAAGCAAGAAACTAAAACAGATTTAATTTAATGAAGATTTCTATTAACAGTCAAATGTATGCCAAAAATTTATTAATATGTAAAGCTAGAAAATGTATTGTAGTAATACAGATTCTTGTTTTTTCTTAAAGCATTATATATTAAAATAAATATAAAAAAATTATTTTTGAAATAATTTTGAATTTGAAAATTTTTGAATTTCATATAATATTTTAATATTGAAATTAAAACACTATTTTATTTCTTAACTGTTATATCTTAAAGAGAGATTTCAATCAAATTCTGAAGAGACAAAAACATTTTTGCAAAATGACAGTAATTAAAGTAATACTTAATAAATCTTAAAGGGAAAAAAATCCCAAAATTTAAATACAAAATAAGTCAAATACAAATCTGAAATGCAGAACTATTAAAAATCATTAAGCAACCAATAACAAAACTTTCTCCAGTAAAAATTTCAAAATGTACAAATTATAACAAAATATATAAAACAAATATATAAATCAGTGTTAAAATGTTAAAACATAAAATGTTAAAACATATCCCCATAAAATGTTAAAGCATACATACTTAAGCCAAAAATTTACTCAACCATAATTTTAGTTTTCTTTTGGTTGGATGTAAATATTTAAATTGTTTTAATTTCCATAACACAAAGAATTTTAAAATGAAAATAAAAACTTCAATACAATAAGTAGCAATAATTATATGCATATAGTTAAAAAAAAAAATTACCCTTCGGCCACGATTACGAGTGCGAGCAAGATGTTGCATCAAAAACCAGATAGTTTGATCAATGAATGCTTCTGGGCATTCTCTTCGATCTTGATCTCTTTCCTTCATATTAGCAATGAGATGCTAAAAACAAATCACCAGTTAAAATTACATAAATTAGAATTATTAAAATTATTAATTTAGTATTTTATTTAGAATGTTTAAATGTACTAAGGAGGGTGTTATATCTTTGAAACATGCATCAATAGATCAAAAAAGATCAAGAAAATTTAATTTTTCAAAAGAGAATATTATTTAATTCTGTTTAAGTAGAAAAATTAATAAAACATTAAAACTGTGATTTTTTTTTAAAAATAAACACTTATATGAAATTAACACACATATTTAATATATCGAGTATTTCAATATTAACTAGTTTCTCCACTAACAAGATAATTGTATTCTTGATTGTATGGCATCAAAAATACCTTAATGAAATATCTCTATTTTCATTTTTTAATTTATATCAATTTAGAATAATAGTTTATAGCTTGACTTTTTAACTTCAAAAAATTTAAGATATGAAATTCTATATTTGAAACTTTTTGCACATGATTTCTAATTCATGAGTACCTGATGATTCAACCAGTACCTGCTTTTTAAAATTGATTCTGAACCAGTATTATCTATTTGAAATAAGAAAATGAGCCTATGAACTAACGAATGAAAGGTTAGAGTACAGGTTGGTTGGGTTTTGTGGCGCAAGGTCCAAAAAGGACAAGCTGCGCCAAAGGTAGAGTACAGAACACTCAACTACGATTACCAACTTAATTTAAAAGCAATGACACAATAATTCCCAAAAATATTAATAAATGAGTTACTTTTGAAAATATTTATTTTTATGAAAATTTGCATGACATCTATTTAACATGTATTTGAACACACAATAATAATAATAATATAAGTTGTTTTGTAACTAGATTTTAAAAAAATCTATTTGAATTAAACTTATTAATTTAAAAAATTCTTAAATTGCAATGCAATATTACTGAAAGACACCATTTTTTGAATACAACAAATAATGATTCTATGTAAAATTTACAAAAAATTAAAACCAATTTTAAAGTGGGTGTGTTGTTATGCTCTCTCTCTCTCTCTCTCTCGCGCACGCACGCACACACACACACACCACAATTTCTGCAAACTTAATGATTAAAATGAAAAATCAGAAAAATTTTTTTTTTTTTTTAAATACTGTCTAAAACAACAAAAACTTTAAAATTAAACCAATATATATTAATTTACATTTCCCATTGTTATTGAGAACTGAACTAACTCAAATCTCAATTTCGAAATAGAAAATTGAGTTAGTTCAAAATTGTAGTACTAAATAATTATGTTTTTTTAAATTTAAAAGCATTTTAATTTCAAAATATTGCTCAAGAATGCAGAATCATAAATTAATTAGAAAGACTTATCATGCAAAGCATTTTTTACATTGTGCCTTTTACTCAAAATGCTTTACATGATACAAGGTAATTAAAAATATTTTAATTAGTAGATAAAATTTATTTTTGAAACCTAAAATAGAAAATGAAATTATAATAAATTCCATTTTTATCATAATTATATATATATATATATAATAAAGTAAAAAAAAAAAATATATATATATATATATAATAATAAATGTATATAATAATATATAAATATATATGGGGTAATAAGAGATTATTTTCAGAGACAAATAAGAAAATTTTCTTTTTAAAGGAAATTCTTTTTTGAAAAATTTAAATTTCTTAAGTTTTTGAAAAAATAATAATAAAAAAAAAAAACTTAACTCTTTGGATGAACATTTTTTTGAATAATTTTTTTTTCTAATATAATAATAAAAGCAAATTTTATTAATAATTTTGAAGCATATAGTGGATACAAGCTACTTTGAAATAAAAAAAGAATGAACACGTTAATTACTGTCTCATTTTCAACGATGTATCAGAACATCATGTGCAACATTGGCCAAATTAATGCATGATGTTCTGATATGTCGAATGGGGTCAAAGGGTTAAAAGTATTTGATGATCAAAATTTCAAAAAATAAGATAAAGAACTGTTCCTTTTATGAATTATCTGTTTTAGAATTTTTGTGAAAATTTATTTACATAATGCACACTAAGACAATTTAGTTTTGACAATATTGATGGGTAATGAAATAAATTTTTTTAACTTTATTTTTAAAGATTTTATCGTTTAACTTATTAATTTATGTTGATTCTTTCATTTTATAAAACTTTATATACTTTAATAAATAAGAAAAAATGAAAACAATCTTTGCAAAATATATCTGAAATTCCAGAATGTAAATTTCCCAAATTTTCACTAATCAATTTTAATTTTAAAATATTGAACTTAATAAATGATGTTTTAATTCTATTGAATACTAATACCTACATGATTTTGTTGCTAAATTTATAAACTGACGCCGTTTAATATCTTTAGTATAAAATTTTCTTATAAAAATATCTTAAGTTTGTAAACATTAAATATTTTACTCAAAAAGCTTAAATTTAAAATTTTCAAAATTAGTTCAATTAATAACTATTTTTGAAAGAAAATTCTTTTAAGATCTTTGAAAATTAAATTTTTGAATCAGTTACCAAATTCATGATTACAAATTTTAATTATGAAATCTCATTAAAAAGAAATTCAAACAAGTTGAAAAATGTAGTAACTTTTTCAAACAATAACAGTTATAATTTTACTGTTCCTTAAGAAAAAATCCTTTTTACACAAATAAATAAGTATAAATATACAATTTTAATTGAAATTTTATACAGTTTCATTATTTCAATATATTTAATTAAATTATAAAATTCAACTTATAAAAATTTTTAAAAATTATTCAAAACTTTAAATATAATAAAAAAGAACATTTTAACAATTAAAATAGCACAGATTAGTTAACAAATCAAATAAATTGTTAAAAACATGTGCCCACCTGTATGTTTTAATGCAATTAACATGCTTAGCTTATTGAAATATTATTCTGCTATTATCATTATCAATTTATTATATAATAATAAATTTATTATATAACATCAATTTATTATATAATAATTATTATAAAAACCTAGGAGCATTACAAAAGAACTTCCATGGTTAATTGTGATAAGTGTTTTGAAATAATAAATTTTCCCTTTAGTTTAATTTGTGTGTAATAACAAGAAAATATTTTTTAAACTGTAAATTTCTATTTACTTTTATTCTTATTATTCTAATAACTTTAAGGAAATAATATATAATACTTTTCATTTCTTGAAAAAAAAATAAAAAATAAAATAATAATAATAATTAATCAGCAATTTAAAAGAGAAACATTTGAAGCAATTTTTTTTATCAAAAGGTATTAACTAATCAGTAAATCAATTCTACTTACTAAGATATGAGACATGCATTTTTATTCAGTCTTTAGTAAAAAATTTTTTAAAATATCAATTGTTTGCAAAGAAAAGTGTCAACTTACATTTAATAAAAATATATTTTTAATTAAAACAAAGCATTACGTAATAATTACTGAAGTATATTTAATTTAGTTTTATTCGTATGTTATTAAAATTAAAAATACAATCAATATTCTTTAATTTAAATATTGATGTTCAATAACTCTTTTAAGTAACATTCAAAACAAAATTCAATGAAGTAATTAATTAAATTATCAAATAATCAAATTCCCTTGTAAAATAATAATTGTTTTCTTACTTTTCTTAAATTACTCAAATCTGGTGGCACTTCACAAGATGGCACCCATATTTTAATGTCATCATCAAGTCCACTAGTAGCTAACACGGGCATTGAAGGATTGGGCTCTAAGCAATTTACCTGTTTAAAAAGATATATGAAAATCTAAAAGCAAAATTGACAACTTATATTAACAAGTTTATTATTATTAATTTAGAAGTGGAATTTATTTTCAATTATATATACTTATAAACCAATAACAATATACTTGTGACATATATAAATTCAAAAACTGTTTAAATATTTGTAACTTTGTAATGTTATGATACATTATAGGCTCATATTTTCATAAATATTTTTATTTACAAACACTAGAATTACTCAAAGCCTCCACAATGTATTACCAAAATATTTTATAGCAGCATGAATATTATGAAGAAGGGATAAAAATTATTTTGCAATCAATCGAGGAACAAATTTTATACTCATCAGTTCACACATATTTGTAACAAAAATGATCAAGTTTTAAAAAAAAATTTTCAAGACAAATAATAATAAAATATTTAAATCAATTTGCCGATTTAAATCAACCATAAAGTGGATATGTCTTGTCTTTATTTTCGTTTTTCTTCTGTTCTATAGTCAAGGTGCTAAGGGCTCCAGTCAATGGAAGATAGCTTTTCAAACCGATGCTTTGGTCTTTATACATGGAATCAAATTATTAACATGATTAACTTCAATAATATTTTTAATTTCTCAAAATATTTCTCAAAGCGTTTGAGCCACAGAAGCACACTCGATGTCATGTTTTTGCGTACTTGGAACAATCAATGTTTTGTGCACAAAATGTTTTTCAAAGTCTTTTTGAATTCAAACTGAATGAGTCACCAGGCCAAAATGAAGCAATGTTTTCAAAAGCCATTCAGTGGTTAAATGACTTATGTCCACATGCACATCGCTGGAATTCATTGGTAACTGCTTAAAACGATGGTTATCTGTCTCATAACAATCAATGCTTTCCAAATACATTCATTTGAACAACTGAATTGGTCTGATACAAAAAGCGAAGGTAAATGGTTTGTGTCATTGTAGAAGTGGCCATATTGACGTTAGGAAAAATATGGAACTATGATTTTAGCGCTTGGGATAAATCAATTTTGTTCAAACAGCTCATATCAACATCAAATAGTTCATTGATCTATGCCATAATCCATTTTGATCCATGGTAAATGTTTTCAGAAACCAAAAGATGAGTTTCTTGTTCACTCGTGCAAAGGTCCTGCGATCGCAAGGTCATGACAATAAAGAAAGCGTAAAGTCAAATTCATTACCAGAAAACATTCTTCAAACGCGATTTTGTGAAGATGTAATAAACGATTTTTTGAAGAGAATTCGAGAAGCGTTAACAGATTTGAAACGAATATGAAAGGACATGAGGGAAACTGGTGAGCTAGAGTGCTAGGCTAGAAAACTGGAATAGCTTAAAGACATAGATTGAAAAAGATAGAGATTAAGAATTTTTTGAAGCAAATCACTAAAGATTTTAAAATTTGAGTTCTAAACATTAATTAAAATAAAAAACTTTCAGGATTTTGAAAACATTTAAAACAATAAAAAGTGATTTAGCCATAATTTCAATTGTAACAAAAGAACCACTATATGGTTAGAAAACTTAACTTAAAAAATCATAAACACACAGCTTAAAAATTATGAATATCACATTAAAAATTATAACTAAATTTAATAGATACTTTATTAATCCAAAAATCAACCAAAGAGATGAAATATAAGAGTTAAAAAATATTTTTAAACGAGTATTACACATTGGAAATGAATTAAATTTTAAAAGAAAAAAAAATTATGATGATGACCTTCTACAATAGAAATATCAGAAAAATATTTAAGAAAATTTAGATTTTATAAATGTATCTTCTAACTTATTTTTTGAAAAAATTAATAGATTGAAATAAGTGTTTTGAAGAATGTATATATTAGTTAAATAACAGTATTTTTTTATGTTGTGTTCTTTAAGATTTATTTACTTTTTTTCTATTAGTATACATTGATTAATTTCAAATATTTTTTCTTATAAAATATTACATACTATTCTTAATAACTTTGGTTTATGCTGTTCAAAACTAGATAAGTTTGAAAAATTTTCATTGAATGGATTTGTGAATGAAAAAATTTTGAGGATTTTTATATTGACAGTGAATGCTTAGTTTTGTTTTCTGCAAATTAAATATTCTTATTTTGCATATAAAAATAAAACAAAATGGAACTGTTTATATGTAAACACAAAATAAATAAATACACGTTTTGCAAAAATAATTTTAGCTTGCATGTACATTATATCAAAATACATTTATATACTTTTAAAAAGCAACAAATCTCTTGAAGGAAGATTTTCTGTTACAAAATGTAATAAAAAGCACTTACAACACCTCCTTCATCACCATACATATACTTCACTATGTGTTCCGATTCTTTCTCCCAGAAAAATATATATCCACAATCACTTCCACTTATTACAAATTCACTCTTTGGACCAAAATAATTCACTCCTTTAACTATAAAAATAAAATTACTTTGCTTACCAAAATACTTAGACAAAATATAGAGGGTTACAATAATAAATAAACTGAATGGTAAAAAATAACAAATTTTTATTCAAGTAACTAATGTATTGACTTTAACAATGTAAATGATATTCTAATTTTTTACTAAAATAAATTATGTTTTTCATCATAATTTTTTTTTTTTTTTTTTTTTTTTTTTTTTGGTATTTTACATGTTTTAAATAATGACTGCTGGAACTGAGTTGATTTTTTTCAGTTTCTGCAGTCTTTATTTTAACAATAAGATCATAGTCCTTGATTCTCACAATCTTAAATAACAAAATATTAATATTAAATTTAAACACAAAGTTTTTAGATCATTAAATTAATCAAGATAATATTTAAGATATTATGATTGATATCACAAGGTATATAGATTTAGCAAACATAAACAGGAACTTGCATTTGACTACAGGATTTAAAATAGTTTAAACTATTAATTGGAGTATTTTGATATCAAAGATCGTGAAAATCAAAAAATACTGAAAAATATTTTTAAACATAAATTTCCAAGACAAAAATAATTTATGGAATATAACATGATGAATACAATATTTTCAACGGTTCATTTACCATACCAATTCACAAATGAAAGGTGAAAAAAGTATGCCTTAATTTAAAAAAACTAAAAAATTTAAGATTCAAAGAAAATATGCTCTAACCTAATTTATTTACAAATATAGCTTTCTACAACAATAAAAAATTATGAATAAAACGATAAAAAATTTAAAAACTCTGATTTTAATTTCTATAATTTTAACCATTCAAATTTATTGCTAGCAGTCTTAATCAAAGAATAAGAGGAAAAAGAAATATTTTCAAGGAATTAGTCTTGCAGTCAAATATTAAAGAAAAAGCTAAAAAAAACAAACAAATTAAAGGAACATTTACTTACTCAAAATTCTACAAAAATTAAATAGTTTCAAATTATTGCTTCCTAAGCAGATATAAAACAAAAATATATTTAGAAGACTTTAAATTTTTTAAAGCAGAAAAATCTATCCCTCAGCTCACAATGAAGGAGTGAATTTTAATGTTTTTAATTAGTTCTGTCAGTATGTACACAAAATATATTATTTTTTAAATAAGTTACTTTTTTAGCTTATTTTATTTATCAGAATGGTGCCTAAAGCTTTTGTACTAGCTTTAGATGCTTTCTTTTTTTCAAATATTACTGCACAGAAATATTTTCATTAACATTGCTCCTGTAGGACTTACAAAAGATTTTAGAAGATAGTGTTCTACAATTAAAGAAAAATTAACTTCTTACAATTTTATTTTTTTAATCGAAAGTAGGGAGATATACTTTCAATCCTTTTCATTGTATTTGTTTTTTTCTTCCCCTCTGAGTTTGCATTACCATTCTGTTTTTTATCTGCAATTTTTATTATGTTCACTTTTTTCTAAACGCAATTAAAAAATATGAATGAACAAAATTCAAAATGTGAATGGAATAAAATATTTTCAGGAACTCTCAATGAGGCCTGTCAGCTGAATCAAAAGAATCTTCCAATTACTGGAGTAATACATCAGATAGTATTTTGACTAAATATACCAGAAAAGAATGTGAAAGTCACTATTCATTTATATTTTTATTTACCAAGTTATATCACATGAAGAAAGAACCAACCAAATATTAATTTTAGACCATAAATATAACTTTTAATTGCAGTTTTTAATTCAGTTTATGCCTTTACAATATCACAAAGAAAATGTGAATAAAACTTTCGTATTTCCTAATAACTTTCATAATTTTTTGATAAAATAAAGAAAAATAACATGAATATGCAAATCACATGAGAAATTATGAAGTAGAATTGTAACTATGTAATCTGAAGAATTGTGTAATTGTAATTTGATGTTTAGTATGTAATTTAAACAATGGTTGCTAACTTTTATAGAGAAATCATTTAAAAAATTTTTGCTTATTATCAATATATTAATTTCAGTACTTTTTCAACAAATTTCTTATTTTAGAGTTTGTTATATAAATCGAATTTCATGTTGTTTCAACAACAAAAAATAATTAAGATTAATTTTGTAAAACTGCTGCAACAATAAAATAAATATTTTCTTAAAATTCCGTAGTAATAATTATGAAATTTTACTAAAAGAAGTAATATAAAAAATAAATTTAAAAAATGGATTCTCTCATTTCCAACTTAATAATTTTACAATATCTCATTGAAGTTTTATCAGAATGAATAAATAGAGAATATACTTTGTTTATTGACAGACTAAGTAAGAGCTAAAAAATGCATATCCTGAAAAGAATATTAGATATATAACCTTCTTTTATAAATTTTATAAGCATTACCAGTTTGACTATTTCTGTGACCTTTGTAACGATGCAAATACTTGGAATGATCTGCTTCATAGTTATCAAATCCATAAATATCTTCATCATTATATGATGCCAAAATTTCTACAAAAGAAAAAATTCAATATTTTAACTATAATTTTTTGAAATTGAGAATGTAAAAAATTAATCATCTTAAAGTAAGATTTGATAATGAATAGAAGATCTTATTTATCATAAAAATAAAGCAAATAAAAAGTAGTTTCAAAATATTAAATTAAAATTTTTAATGTATGACCAGGAAATTATTCATACAAATTACAGAAATTAAAAACTTCATGAGAATGAATAACAATCTTAATGAAGATAGTAAATTTAGCTAAGATAAAACATTGGGATATTTTAGTAGTAAGTAGCCAACAGAGTATACGCATAACTAATGTAAAAACTATTATTATAAATCTGAGGATAGGAGGGAAAAGTTCACAAAATACTTAAAAAGGGAGAAGGTTAAAAGTTACAGGTAAATTATATTACTTTAACAATAATTTTAATAAAACCTGTTTTGTGTGAATATCTATTTACAAGAGATTAATAACAATTAGGTAATTAAAAAGGCACAATGCAGTTATATTATTATTGAAATATTCATAGTATTTAATTAAACTAATAGCAATATACATGCTAAAAAATATTAGTCTAAAAAGGAAACAAAAATGTTTTTCATTCATATATACAAGATAATATTCATGCAAACATCTATACCATGATAAGAAACTTCATTTTACAATCCCTGATTTGTAAAAACTTAAAGCCAAAAATTAATTGTTATTAGATTTTATAAATCCTTATGCTTAATATTAAAACAATTATAGTTTACACTCAGAGAAAGTTTCTCAGGTAATAAAAATACTTTTAAGAACATCATTAAATATTTTTATCAAGAACTAAATTTGAGTTACTAAGATATACATTAGAATGAAAAATATCAATAACATAACAAAAAGATTCTGAATTTGTAGTATGTATATAAAATGGAAATCAAGGACATGCATTTTTGTTAATTGATGTTATAACTATATACTTACCTGTGCCATTATAATTGTAAACCACAGATGTAATACTAGCCCGTTCATTGGAAACCTATAAAAAAATAAAGTGTTTTAAATAGTAGAAGTTGATTTTATTAGATAATAAATAACAAGTAGAAAACTCACATGCAATAATAGAAAATCATTATAAAGAAAAGCCCAAGTTACAAAATATATATCCTTTCTTCTTTTTTAATATCTAAACATGGTAGAAGTATGTTTTAAAATTTGTGCCAGATAAACTATAGAAAATATTTAATATTATTGCTAAAAGCAAATAGCATTTTCATTTAAATACAAACTGCATATTCAATATGTTTATATTTTTGCATACACAATATTTGTATAACCAAATCCTTTAGGAATATTTTGCTTATCAGGGTATATATTTTAGATAGAATGTATTTTCAATAAATTAAATTATTCCCTTAATGTAACATTATTTTAGTATAAATGAGATTTCCTAGTTAAAACACTAATTAATAATAAATTTCGTAGTTCATCTTCTCTTTTTAGTGTTTAATGTGTTTATACATAACAAAATTTTAGTACCTAAATCTCAAAAACAGATTTCAAACTGGAAATTCGATACACCAGAAACAAACAGTTAAAAACATAGTATTTTACAAGAAAAATATTATTTAAAATATATATTTAGTAAACTCTGGTGATTTCCATTCTTTCCTTACATAGAAGTACTTTTAAAAAACTTCAAAATAATTCATAATAAAGTAATATAATACCTTTTTAAAATAGGAATCAATGAGAACATTTCTGTACAAATTATAAAGTGTGATTTTATAAGGTCTATAGGTTTGATAATCAATGTAAATTTTTTTAATTAAATAAATTAATATGAGAGCACTTTATATTATAGTTATTTTCTTCAAAAATTAGAGCTAATTAACAAAAACAATTTGTATTTTATTTTAATAAAATTGATAATTATCCAAAACACATAAAGTATATTTTATATGGTAAATACTATAAAAAGATTGGAACATAAAATAAATTCAATGTATTTTGTTTCACACTTTAAAGAGTTTATCTGATTCAATGTATTTTTAAATGCACAAAAAATATCTAAATCCATAGAAAATAGCTTGATTGACCTTGATCAAACAATAATACACATTTTTTTTATCCCCAGATGACATTGGTTTATAAAGGTTTGACTTATTATATACATACCTTTTAGGATTTATAAAATTAAAAAGAATGAAATTAGCAAGTTCAGATGAAAATTTCCTTTTCCTATTTGTTATAAAAAATGCATTTACTGAATTGGGAAAATATTACATTTAAAATATTTTGTTATTTAAAAAAATTTTTTAATAGTCACAATAGCTAGTGTAATAAATAGCTAAGAAAATAATGAATGGTAAAAATTCACACTTGTATTTTGTACACTCATTTTTAAGGAAAATATTAAAAAAGAAATTAAAATCAAATTCAAAATTTACTTCAAGTTAATAATATATAAATTTAAAATAGATGTTCAAGCTAAATATATGGTTATTTCAAATTTTAATAGTTTAAAAATACAAATAAACTAAACATTACAAAGTGCTATATTTCACAAAAAATAGGTGAAAGAACAATTTCCTACAAGAATAAAACACTTTTCACAATTAAAGACACCAGATATTTAAAAAAATATCAAAACAATAGATTCATTAAAAGTTTTGTTTTCATTTAGAAAAACCGCATTAAATAAAATATGAAGTAATTTGTCTCCAACACACGTCACAATGTTATTCTTTTGATAATTTTGTAATCCATTATGCCATCCATTATAAGAGTTAAAAAAATCGATAGCTGTAGTAAAACATCAAGGGATAAATTATGCAAACATAACTAATTAGCAATTACTGAATTATTATATACTAAAAAATGAAAAGTTTTTAAAAATAATTTATTGAACTATGTATATTTTTTATTAAGCTAGATAGTTAGAAATAATACCTTTTTTTTTTTTTAAATTTGAAATAATCGAATTGAATATTCAATATTGGAAGAATATTGAAATAACTAAATTGAAATAAGTTTTAATTTGGAATTAAAACCAAAAAAATTAATTTGAATAATTACCAGCATTGCATATTTCACTAATGATTCAAGATATAAAGTTAAAAATAACTTCTGAATTAGGCATTTGAACTCAAACTGATTGTTCAAAATCAAATCATAATTATTTGTAAAACAAGAGGACAGTCATAGACAGAAACACATTTTTCTCTCATTATATAGGTTTATATTCACATCAATGGTTGAATTCCATAATTTCAGCATTTTCAAAATATAATTGCAAAAACATACAATGCATAAATTTTTTTTTAAAGTCAAAAAGGAAAATATTATCAAATGTATAGTTTTCTTTGACACAAAAAATTAGTCTAAATATAAAAGAATACCAATCTTATTCAAAAGTTCTGGAGTGTGACTTATACTGACAGGCTCAATAATTGTATCATTAAATTAAGCATACAGTTTTTAATTAAGCATTTATATTATAAATTTTGAGGCAATGTAAATAACTAAATACACTTGGGGCAATATAAGGAAAAAATACATGAAAAGCTATTCTTTCATATTTGAATTTTGTGCAATTTAATAAAATGAATCAAATTACTAAATATGTTGTTCAATTTAAAATATATAATATTAAATACTGAATTCTAATAATAAATTTTAAATTGAAATTTTGAAATATGTTAGAGGGAAAAGAAAGTGTTACATTATAACAACTTATTAAAACAAAATCTATTTTTAAATGAACAGCATAGTTAAAGAATGAATTTCTTGATTGCCATAAAAGCTGATGAAACAAAATATCACTATATGAATTTATAACATTTCTATATATATTTACACCAATTATTCAATAAGTATCAAAATACATCAAATAAGATAGACAATTGTAACAATGATCATTTGATAATTTTGCTAAAAATTGCAAATTTTAGGCAAGTTTCTAGAAGAAAATATACCATATTATAAATTACATTTTAATTCCTTATTAAGTTTTTTAAAAATAAAAAAAGCAATTCAAAAATCAAATCATCATCAATTCATCATTCATAATTTTTTTTAATATGTTCAACATAGTTACAAAATTAAACTTTAATGTGCAGTAAACTTAAAAGTAAAATTAAATTTCATGGTCAAATTTCAATAATTCAATGGCAAGAATAATTTCTTTTCTAATTTACATAATATCTGAAATTTAAAAAAAAAATCCCAGTGAGATATTTTTTAATTATAAATTTAAATTTTGAATTTTTGATTAAATAATGCTCATTTAATATGAAAATAATTAAACAATTACTTTGTCTATTCATTTATATATACAATTTGCAACATAATATAAATCAAGAAATATTCAATCAGATAACTTTAATACTTCATCAGAATACATTTTTAACCAATGGAAAAAAGGTCATTTTAAAACATAAGTAGGAAAAATTAAAAGTTAACTATATTACTAAGTGTTCTGGGCACAGATTCTTCAAAAATCCTTCATTTTGACAGAGATAACGAGTATCATAAACTCTAAAAATATAAAAAAAATAAAATTTAAATAAAATATTAATACAAAGCATTTTATAGGAAAAATTTTAAAATACTTACTTAACATATGCATTTTTCCCACCAACAACATACTCATATGGTTTAAGTGGATTCACAAATATGGAATACAATGGTACTTTTTTCTCATTAGACTTACAAAATAATAATCTGCAAAATACATAAGATTATAATAAAAAACAATCAGTTATAAATGCAGAAAATTCATGAAAAATATTCAATGACACCTAGAGATTCAATTATTTAATTGATTGACATTCTAAATTTAAAAATTAAATTAAATTATGAAATGAGTTTCTTGGATTCATACAATTAACTTTGACAATTTACTTTTTTTTTATCAATTTTACTTTGACTTTTTTATGAATCGCAAAAAAGACTAATAAAATGTTTAAGGTGGATTACTGTTAAAAATATAAATTAAAACATGATTTAATCTCTCTACAAACATTTGGGTTTAATTTTTTTAAAAATTCTAATTAAATAATTAACATAAAATACATAATTAACATTTTCCAGGGAATTTTGCAGTTAATCATAATAAAAAAAGATACTGTAATTATGTATTATCCTACTGATCATATTTACTAAAAATATAAGAGGAAAAAATATAGAAAGTTAACTCTTATCTTCACTGAGACAAATAGTCTTTACTTTTAATTTATGGTATAATTTTTCAATTTTCTTTTTAATTTCAATTGTAAATTCTAAACTTTACACTAAATGTAACAAATATAAAACATGAGCTTAAATATAGCAGTATTAAACTGTGAATGTGATCACTAAAGTACAAAATTTAGTGATTATTATTATTATTATTTGGTTAAAATAGTTTATTTGAAAATATATAAGTATTAAAGGAGCAAATTAGCAATAAATTAAAATCATTAGCGTTTTATCAAGTCTTAACAATAGCATAATTCCAAAGAAAATATATTGTATAAATTTAATTATGGTTACATCAACAATTCAAGATAAATAAAAACATGCTCGCATTTTATTTATTTTGTTGAAATATTGCTTTTTATATGAAACTAAGTCATTGCAAATATATATTATTAGAATTGTAAAATAAATTTTCAAGAGAAAAATTATGCAATAATTGTTTTTCCTACAAGAGTTTTATCTTCAATAAAATCAAACCAATTACATTTGCCTGCTCCATAACAAGCTTTTTAAAAAATCTTAGAGCTGACTATATAGCCAAAAGTGAAAATGTAAAGGAAGTACATGAAACAAAAATTATACTATGGTGTACTCAATGAACATTCAAGCAACTTATTCAATTATAATGCATTGAAAAACACACATTATGTAATATTTAAAATATGAATTTACTTTTAAAGGCATAAAATGGTTTATTTAATAAATGTAATAAATACAGTCATTTTTATCAATCATTCAATTGCTTGTGTGGAAAATCATTCAAATAACTCTTTTTTTTAATCAATTTATAGAATAAAGAAATCATTAAAGATCTACAATTAAAATTATTTGGCAATTTAAAAACATACTTTATTTTTTTTCTGAGGGGAGAAAAAAAAGGCTTTTAAGTTTAAATTTTTATTATCAATTTTTAAATCTTACTTTGCAATCAGTTTAGACCATATTTTCAGTTTTAATTTTACATGAAATAGTGTTTTACTTTTATAAAATAACTTTTGATAAAATCTTAGGATAAAAGAACAAAGTTTATCATAGCTTGATCATAAAATAATACTTAATCAGAAGAAAGGACTTCTTTCTCTCTCACACACACACAAAAAATAATAAAAAATAAAATAAAATACTTAAATTATATGGATCTACACCCCATGATATACGAATATAATTTTTCCTAATAGAAAAGAATATAAATAATTATGATTATGTAAAAAATTTTAAAAATTTCAACCGTAACACTTTTTTTTTTAAATTGTAGATATTTCCAAAAGTCATGAAGGATGTTTCATAAAATTAGGTTCTAATATTTATAAATTTTAGTAATGTAAAAAAATATATATGGTAAAGAATTTTGGGAAATCTAAAGTTTACATGGATATCTTTTTTATCACAATCAAGAAATTCATAAGCAGACATTTCTACCCTATGCTCCCTGTGAAAGTCAGACTGTGAACTGGAAGAGTACTTTTGATATCGTTTTCTGCGAGGAGGAGAGACACTAAGACGGGGATGTTTGAGTCGTGTCGGAGTAACGAGAACGGTGTGGTTGGTTCTTTTTCTTGGGGGTAGCGGAAGTTCGCTCCCGGTCGTTGTAAAACAAAATGTCTGAATTCATTGTTTGTGTGTGTTAACGTGTAATAAATGTTTCGTGTCCCAATAATTTGTTTTGTGTTTTTCAACCATCCTGGAGACGACAGGATCGTGAGAACTTCACAGTGGCGCAGTCGACAGGATTTGTTCCGGATTTGTACAAAAGTTATGTGATAATAATTATAGAAAAGGGTCTACAGAGCAGTGAGTCCGTATATTTTGATTACCTCTCATTTCATTAAGAGCCATCCATTATTTGTTTTAATTATGCATGAATTAAGGAAATTTTTGTGTTGGAATTTTAATTTCTTTTTAGGTTTTGTTTGAGT
>JAPDSC010027350.1:305515-334222 GCA_026290005.1 Latrodectus geometricus
GGTCGTTGTAAAACAAAATGTCTGAATTCATTGTTTGTGTGTGTTAATGTGTAATAAATGTTTCGTGTCCCAATAATTTGTTTTGTGTTATTCAACCATCCTGGAGACGACAGGATCGTGAGAACTTCACACTCCCAAAAATGGAGCACTGCTCAGGAAAAAATAAAATATTGTCATAAAATATTTGAAAATTGATCTGTACTGTTAGTATTAAACAGATACCCTAAATTTCCAATTTGTCTTTTACCACCTTCCTTCTTTCCTTTTAAAACAATATACAGAGACAAATTTTTTTTTATAAAATTGTATAAATATCAAGTTATTTTCTATCATCTTTACTTTCTGGGATTTTTAAAAATAAAACAAAAAAAAAATAATTAAAAAATAAAAATTCTAAAAATAGATTAGTCAATGAATATTAAATCAATTATTAGAAAATATTAAGGATTTTCAAGAAGCATGTAGTAACAAAAAATTCACTGTTATTTTAAAAGAGATCACATTTCTTATTCATTATATAAATTCCTGATTCAGTAGGAAAAAATCTATATTAGATTACTATTAAATGTTCACACACTCTCATAATTCTAAAGTGATTTGGACAGAATCCAAAACATTGATTTTCAAATTTACTTTAATGAAAATTTTACAAGAGATAAAATATTTTAAGCAATTAAAAAAAATTAAATTATGATTCATGTAAAATCTCACCTTTCTGGTTTTTCTTTGCGTAAATCTATTTGATACACTACTGAATCCTCTCCACAGCTTAGGAAATTGTGTTTAGAATCTGGTATTAGAGCAAGCTAAAATATTTAATTTTGAATCATAAATATGCAATATTTTACACACACACACACACATATATATATATATATATATATATTTATATATAAACAAAAAATAAAACTATTATAGTCCAAGTACTGTATTATAAAACATTTACACATAACAAATATATACAGAAAGTATTCAATAAGAAGCTATGAAAGAAACCCTAAATTTTTAAATGAGGGGTTGAAAAAAATTGCAAAAATAACAAATGAAGTATCAAATTATAAATTAAATTTTTAAAATTTAAAAATCAGAAATAAATGACAGTTGAAAGGCAAAAAATAACAATTGTACAAAATATAATTACAATATAGTACAATTTCTAGAAAATATCACAATAATAAAATCTATCAATGTTTGGAATCAATTGCATAAAATATGTATTTCTAATATATTTTCAATATCAATATTGGCTTGACAGCCATGAGAGCCCTGGCCTCCTTTAGAATTCTTTTCCATTCCACCCTTTGTAATGGACCTCCAATTTTTAAGTTTAGTGAAATCTCATCTAGGCTGTCCTATCTTTTCCATAGAAAGCAGTGGTATTGAAGAACTGGGAATTGTTCCCTTGCACTCATTCTCAGAAGGTGACATGACATTCTACTCAGTTTTATGTATTTAAAGACTTCATAAATTCTATAGATTTCAAAGCTGTATCTTTTTCTTCATTTCCTAAAACAACACCAAATATAATTCATAGAACCTTCCTTTTGAAGATTGCCAATGCTTTTTCCTTCATCATTATTAAAGTTTACGGCTTTGAGGCATAAGTTAAAATCCCTCTTATTAAAACCTGACAAAACAGAATTTTTTTTCACTTCATTAGATGAGATTTTAAAAAAGGTCTTAGATTGAAAAAACAATGACATGCAATAATAATCCCTTTTTTTGTGATTTCAGGATTAATACCATTTTGATTGTTGATTTCAGAGCCTGAACAGGTGGAATTTTTCAGATTCTATATTATCGTATTTTCCTGTATATAATCCGCAAGGTCATTTTTTTTTTGAGTAAAAGAAAAAGAAAACTGTTGTATAATCCGCAGCGATTTTTGCTGTGAATAATCCAAAATATACAGTGGACCAAACAATTGAAGATACACCTTACTTTTACTTTATAAATCCTACTTTCAATCGAAATAACATATTAACTAGAAGTGCAAACGTTATTTTATTCTTAGACATAACAAATGGTTTAATTAATATTAAAAGTAAAGAAAAATCAATGACAAAATTCGAAAAGAAAAATTTTCAGAGGCATTTCATATAAACATAAGCAAATTTCTACCTCAAAAAAATTAAGGATACACCAATGAAATTTTTGTTATATATCGCATACAAAGACAGTGTCAATATTTGGTAGCATGTCCTTTGGCTTTTATAATGTTCTCCAAACGTCTAGGTACAGATTCGACCAATTTTTGGTGGTACCTGGAGATACTTTATCCCATTCTTCTAGCAACACTTGCTTTAAATGGGCTTTGTTTCTAATTTGGTGTTTTTGGACCTCTGTTTCAAGTGTGGCCCACAAATTTTCTATGACATTGATGTCAGGAGACTGTAGTTGAGTGTACAATTGCTGTTTACAATAAAAAAGACACCACATTTTGATATTACGTGCTGTATGTTTGGGGTCGTTGTCATGCTGGAATATAAAATTTCCACCTAAGCCCAATTTTATTTGCACTTTCTTTAAGATTGTTACGGAGTATATCTATATAATGGGGTCTACAGCCAAAAATGTTTTGGATGTACACAGCAATTGTCAGACCTACTTTTACATATGCATCTGTGATATGGTGGTGTAAGGTGGAGCAGAAAACTGTGAAGGACAAGCTAGGAAGTCTGCAAAGAATGGCCTGCTTGTGTATCACAGGTGCAATGTCCACAGCACCTACCAGAGCACTAGAGGCAATTCTGGACCTGACTCCACTAAATATCTTCATAAGCAGCGCTGCCAGAATAACTGCATATAGAATGAAATTGCAAAATCAGTGGTGTGATAAGCCCTCTTCTGGAGGTCATACTACTATTACCAAAAAAATCAACCACCCAACTCTCCAAATGCCTTCAGACAGCATGGAAAGAACATACGCGTTTGAAAGACCATTCGAGGTAGTTTTTCCTACCAGGGAAGAATAGAAAAACAGCACGATTGAAATAAAAAGCAATGATCTTATCTGGTTTACTGATGGATCAATAAAAGGCAACCTCTCAGGACTGGGGATCTGTGGCGTGGCACCAAGATTCAGTCTTTATAAAGGACTTGGGGAACATGCCACTGTCTTTCAGGCGGAGGTTCTTGCTATTACCAACTGTCTGCAGATAAATTTAAAGAAGGGCTACCAAGGTAAGCGTATTCTTATTTTCAGCGACAGTCAAGCTGCATTGATGGCTCTTTACTCATTCCAAGTCAAATCAAAAATTGTAATGGAATGTAAAAATCTCCTTAAGGAACTGGCAAATGGGAATAAAATTATTCTTATTTGGGTGCCAGGGCATATAGGAATAGAAGGTAATGAAAGAGCTGATGAACTTGCAAAACAGGGATCCTCTTTCATTCCAATAGGAATGGAACCCTTTTGTGGGATCAACATAAAGACTACAAGGAAGGCCATTCAAAAATGGGAAAAACAGGAGATGAACAAAGTTTGGCGTGATTCTCCTGGACATGCAAAAAGTGTGATTTTCAACTCATCTGTGAAAATTGCAACTGATATTCTTATACTCCTAAAATTGAAGACTCAAGCAATTGTAGGCTTCATTACTAGGCACTATCATTTCAGAAAATACTTCATACAATGGGACTTTTTAAACAGGAACCAATTTGTAGGAAATGCCATGCAGGGGTAGAATCAGCTCATCATATCCTATATGAGTGTGATGCTCTTGCCCTTACAAGATTCACTACTCTAGGTAATCCATATCCTAAAGAGTTACACCTAAACTCCATTGAGGGCCTATCAGACACTATAAACAAAGTAGGTGACCCAAGACAATGGAACTAGGGAAAAAATTGGGCTTGGAGCATGGTACAAAATGCAACAATGCAGAGGTGCCACATATCTGACAAGCTCAAGAGAAGAAGAATATCTATATAAAGCATATTATGCCATCTATAAAAGCTAAATTTCCTATACCATTTGAAGCCATACAACTCTAAACCATCACCATGTTTAACTGTAGGAAGTAAATGTTTTGTATCCAAAGCAGTGTTTGGCTTTCTTCAAATGCTCTGACGACAATCACTTCCAAAAATGTTGAATTTACTTTCATACAAAAATTATGTCTTCAATTGATGAGCTTTAGCAAACTCCAAACGCTTTTTCTGATTTTGTAAGCTTATGAATGGTTTCTTTTGAGCAAATTGTCTGTTATATCCAGCATGTCTAATCACATTTCTCACAGTTTTAGCACTTACACTTCTGCCCAATATTAGAGAAGTTTCTGGAGCTAATTTGATCGCACTTAGTTTAGGATTAATCTTGATATCTTTCAAAATATTCCTTTTGGCTACGTCACTCAGAATATTTTTCCTTTCTCTTCCACTTTTATTTTTAATCAATCCATCACTTTTAAATCTTCCAATGATTTTCTGGACACACGAGTGGCTTCTACCGACAATTTCAGCTATTTCCCGATAAGATTTTCCTTTCTTAAATAACCTTAATATACATTTTTTTACATTAATACTAGTCTCTCCTTGAAGAGTCATTTTCCATTTAAATTTGCAAATTTGAATTCATAGAGCCAACTTCAAAAGACAAAAATAACAGTCCAAAAAGTTTAAGATAACCTTGCCCACAAACTTAGATTACTATAGTAGCAAGCAAAATAAAAATGTAGTGCTAGTTAAACAAAAATTTCATAGGTGTATCCTTAATTTTTTGAGGTAGAAATTTGCATATGTTTATTTGAAATGCCTCTGAAAAATTTTCTTTTAGAATTTTGTCATTGATTTTTCTTTACTTTTAATGTTAATTAAACCTTTTGTTATGTCTAAGAATAAAATAACGTTTGCACTTCTAGTTAATGTGTTATTTCGATTGAAATTAGGATTTATAAAGTAAAAGTAAAGTGTATCTTCAATTGTTTGTGCCACTGTATACTGTTGATAATATAGTCAAATGAAATAAAAAAAATACATGATTCCCGTTGATGTTTAAAAGAATGAAATTAATTATTTTTGAATAGCGCATTGTTGGTTATATTTTTCTTTTCATATTGCGTTTTTGCTTATCTTAAATTAGTGTGTTTGTCGCCATTGTCTCACAAAGAATTCCACACAAACACCCTCGACATTTCGGTACCATGCCTTAATGAGGTTATTATTTCCATCTATCAATTCCAACCATTCTTGTGAAAATTTTGTTGTTTGCCATTCATGGTAAAAAAAAAAAGCATTTTTTAAATAAACAAATGAGTTCTAAATTTGCTAATGTAAATTCATCGTTAAAAATGGAGCGATAAGCAAATTTTAACACATGTGTATAAGCACTGACAAATTCTACATCATAAGTATTGTTCATTACTAAAAATAAAATTTTTTGTTTGTAAAAGCTGATAGAATTAATTGGTAAATCAAAATTTAAACTTTGGTGTCATCATACATTCATAGTCAATTTGAAGGAAAGCCGAAAATAGGAGAGGAAATTTGTTTTCTTTTTTTTATTGCAGAAAGGAAAAATTACTAAGAAGAAAATATATTCCAATAACAGAAGAATTTACAACTATATAAAATATAATAAACTAAACGCGGTGGCGTATAATACGCACCTCGAAATTCCAAACTTTTTTTTAACAGACAATCCGAGGATTATATAGAGGAAAATACAGTAAATAGGACAATCTAAAATAATTTGGGTGGTTTTTCTTTTCCCACAATACATATCTTTGTTCTTTTCACATTTACTCTTGTTATTAACTGTTTGAAATTCTTAATAAAATGTCATTTTTCATTCACCTTATTAGCAATATTCTTTTTTAGTTCATTTGACAGCTGTCATGCTCAAAAATTGTGCTTCCAACCACCATATAGTGGAAGGTAGCAAAACTATATGTTACTATTATCATTCGAATTAGCATGCAAGCTGTATTTTCCTTTAACTAATCTAAATATATTCTCACCACCAATTTTGGCATTAAAATCACCCATAATCATTTTTACATCATGTCTAGAACAAGAACTCGAGATGATCAAGTTCATCATAAAAAGGATCCTTATTACCTTTCTTCTCAGTTGGAGAATACACATTAATAATAAAATAATTAGAAAACTTTCCTCTTAATTATTAATAATAAAATAATTAGAAAACTTTCCTCTTAGTTGTAATAAACTGAATCTTAATGAAATGGCTTGAAAATTCATGACCAAATGACTAATCATTTTACTCAAATACTGTATGAATCCGCTCTTACATAAATGTTTTATGATAACTGTAAAAAAATATGTCCCCTTCCCCCAAAAAAACCGTGTTATATGCAAGTACATTTTTAATTTATTACAAAACTTTGTAAGAAAGAAAAAAGTAAATTTACCAAACTCAGAAAATAAAATTTGATTTAAATTAATGATATTTCTTAATGACTAAGAGTTAAAGGTAATTTCATCTACAAAATACAATGACAAACAATTTTTTAAAAGTAAAATTCAACTTTTTAAATACTAGAGCACCTTGTGAGCAGCTCCTTTATGCTGAGCAAGTTTTCTCGTTTTTTTACACTCTCCTGATGATGATATTTCACCAACACGTACTTGTCCATCTCGACCACAACTTACAATGAAACTATCATTGCTTAGAGGCATAAATTTTGACTATTAAGAAAGATGAGAAATTATTATTGTACATATAGATTAAAAAATAAGCACAAACATTAAAAAATTCAAAGTTATGACATTAAAAGCATCAACTCTGAAAACATTATGATTTATAAAAAACTTAATTTAATGGCATTAATTATTGAAAGCCTTACAATACTATCTGGTTTTATAATTATCACTAATCTTTAAGCTTTCAATATATATCTTGAAAGCTGAAAACACTATTCTTTAGAATATATAGACACATACATATGAACTATGTATTATTTTTCTTTTTTTACAATGAAATTAAATTTTATGAAACTGACAAAAATATTTAAAAACTGACTTCATTGACAAAAAACCAGCATTTCAAAAAATCTCTTAATGTTAAATTTAAACAAGTTTTTTTTAATAATAAAGTTGCATTGGTTTTTTTACCAAAATAGATTAACTTTTTTTCAAGTACATTTAAATTTATTAAAAATTTGTGCCTTAGAATATTTTTTGCATAACTAACCATAAATTATTCAGTGTGAAATATTCAATTGAGAATGGATTGTCCATGTTAACCAAACCTAGTATTTAATTTCTAATACTATTAATAAGAAATAAAATGTATAATCAACATTTTAATTATTTAAAAAAAAAAACAGTTGAAATTACAAGTGTTATTGTTACCCTAGTACAAACTTAAATTTATAGTTTCAGTGCTTTTAGTTTTAGTTTATTACAGTTCTATTTAATTTTTCTTATAACCATATTTATCATTCATTTAAAATACTTGTGCGTTATTTTCAACTTTATTTTTTCTGCTATACTTTACCGGCATACTACTCTATATCATTTATTAATAACACACTTAAAATTTTATTTTGCCAATCTGGCATTTCTATATTCATAATCTAATTATTAACTTAATGTACATACATGCCAGTTCGTCATAGGGGGGCGTATCCCAGGTGTTTTAAAAGCACCAGATTCAGAAAATCAAACTCTGGTGTCTGATGGTTTTGTATATAACACATAAATATAAAAATTATATACAAATAAATATATAACAATTAAATGTTTGAAAGTAAAACAATTTAAAAAATATTTACCAAAAGTTATATTATAAATATGTATAAACTTTTCATGGAATGAGTAAGTCTTCTTGAATATTAAATGTAAAATTAATTTAACATAAACTTTTTTTTATTTAACCTAGCTATTAAAGGTTTCATAACAGGCTGTCTTTTTTAAACCTAAGGTAGGCCGCATGACATTGCACAGTAAAAACTAGTTCTCCCATCATTGTTTTTCTTGATTTTTTTTTCCTGATTTTGTCTTATTGATATTAAATTGTATAATTTCTACTTTGTTTTATCTTTATCTATTAAATATATCTTATTTAATTTATATCGGCATTTCACATAATAGCAGCTTTTGCACTAGTATGATTGCCTTTTAATACTTATTTATTGATTAATATTGTATTTGCTTTTTCTATACATTGTATTTATTGCTTTATATTATATTATACACATATATACATAAAATATATATTAGAAAATACTAAAATAAAATGGCCAGAAATAATGTATTTCATATTTTTTAATTCTTCATACTAATTCTTTGCCATTAATCAATTAAGCCCATTAGATTTTTTTTTAAAAAAAAAAATGCATGCAGTGTTTTGTAACACTACATCTAGTCTACTATACATGTAGTGTTGTTACAAAATACCTAATCAATAAATAAAAAATATCAAGTCTTATAACAGTTTGTTTAAATCTATCAATTAACAAGAGAAGAAAATACATTTATCCAATTAATAAGTCAAATAAAGGAACAATATGCCTAAAAAGTTACTACACAGCATCTTATTTGAATATTAAAAGAGCTTGCAACATGCAAAATTCATAACACATTTGAAGAAACATGTGAAAAATATTTATAGAAAAATTAAGCATACTTTTTAGCTAACACAAAAAAAAATTTATGTACCCAATTTTAACTCATGATTTATTTAAAATACATGTTAGAATTTCATGGTTTAACTACTATAAAAAATTTCAAACTTTTAATTTTCTTAACTTAAAGTTTTGAAGTAATAATTAACTTATAAAAATAGAATTTGGCATTAAATTTTATTTTTTTTTAATTAAGGTCTGATAAACACTCAAACTATTTCCATGCAATATTTATAAGCAACTTTTAGAAATTCAATTTAATTACATGAAGATCAAATGATTTCATATAAAGTAATCCATTTTTTACATTTCATGAAGTCAAAGTATTATTTACTACTGACCAGTCAGGATCTTGTAGAAATTTGGTAAGCAGTTAAGCAAAATTCAGGACATCTTTTTAAAGATTTAAAATAAAGGTTTTTATTGAACACTACAATTTGTTTTTATAAATTTTTATTTTATTATTTCAAATAAATTTTGGAGTAATTAATTTTATTTCTTTCACTTTATTTTATTTTTAAATGTATAGAAAACATAAAATCAAAGGTGAGAAATGCCTAACCTTAATATTTGAAATATTCAAACACAGCTTTTTTTTAATATATATAATTGTGCAGCTAATCAATTATAATATAAGTTTTATAAATCAATATAATTTTTAATTTAATAAATTAATTTATTATAAATAATTAATAAACTATATTAATCAAATATATATTTTTAAATATGTGTAATAATATATTTTTATTGCATAATATTTAAAAAATCATACAAAATATAAAAATAATTTATGAAAAATAATGAAATCACTATAATAGAGAAATTTATAATTATAAATTTAAATAAAAATATTGGGTATAAAAGTTTTATGATTTCAATGTTTAACATATTTCATGATTTTTCCACACGTTATGAACATATACAATATTTTGATAAAATATAAAACTTTTGCAAGTTCAAATTTCAATATTAGAAGTTTTTAAAGTAAAAAACAGATTTTGATATAAATAAAAAGAAAATACAGTAATATTTTAATTTCCATACACACAATCAATATATTTATATTAATTCATTAATCAATTTATATTGACTTTGAAAAATTAAATGTATTAGTATTTTAAGCTAATTTATTAAATATTTTATCTAATTTAATAAATTTTATGAACAATATTTTGCTTTCTCTGTATTCACATTGTTTTGAAATTTTAATACATAATAAATATAAAAGATAATTTGTTATATTATATGACCTGACAATTTAAATTTTATTTTATAAAAAAAATAATTCCTTCTCTTTTTTTTCTCATTCTTACAAAATTTATATATTTTATCAAAATATCATATATGTTCATAAAATGTGTGGAAAAATCATGAAATATGTTGTATAAACATTGAAATCATAAAACTTTTATACTAATATTAATAAGAAAATAAGAAACACTTGGAGCCATTAATTTTTCAATTGCTTAAAATGATTAGTAAATGTTATTCCCAGCGAAAATTGAATAATTAAATCATATTAATTTTCAAGAAATGTGTAATTAAATTCAACTATAAACTGCAAATATATATATATAATTCCTTTAAACAAATAAAAAAAACTTGTAATAAAATAATAGCACACAATTATGAATCTCAAACTTCAATATATAAAAAATAAAATATGTGAAATAGCTTTACATTTGATAAAGTTAACAAATTTGAATGTAAAACAGCAAAAACAGGACAAATACAATATACAAGATAAAGTTATTTAATATTATGCAAAACACAACTGTTTTATTAAAATTACCCACAGTTAATTTTTCACACAAAGAAATACTTAATATAATTATCTTGTTACTTATTTTAAAAAATGTCCACTAGGGAAAACATGTTTTCTGTAATACTTTGATATTACAAATCATTTGATTGGTTCGTCGCTTGGTTATTTTTTACACACAAGGACTAACTAGGACAGGACAAGCGCATAAAATGTGGGTCTCGAACCACTTTGAACATCTATGCTATGATGAGATTTGAACTCATGAATCAAAAGCCAGAGCAAATTTTAATAAGTGATTCAGTTCCAAAGGCCATAAAATAACTAAAAAATACAGTAAACTCTGAAACATAATAATAATTTTTAATTCCTTTAAAAAGTAACTAATAATGTTAATTGTAATAACAAGAAATATAAAAAATTCAAATTAATATAAAACGAATAAAAAAAATGTTCTAAAACTAAATATCATAAAGCAAGAAAATCCTTTTTTATTAATTATACAAATTAAAAGTTATAAGCTTTACAATCAAAACCAATAATCAAATTGTTATATGTTATTACATATAAAAATAAAATAATTTATTATAATTAAAATTTGCCTAATTACTACAGATAAAATAATTAAGAAAAAATATTATTTAATTATATTAAATAATATAATTTTATATATATATATTAAGATAAAATATTTAAGGAAAAATATTTCTTGAATATTTAGTTAGTATGTACCCAATTAAATATTTTTTTACCTGGAACACATTGCTTCTATGCCCACTATTGTAGTCAAATAAAGGCTCTCCAACAGTCCAATCCCATACTATAATATCTAAATCATCAGATCCTGAAACCAATTTTGTGCCCTCACTACTAAAATGCAATGCATTCACACATCCATCATGTTTTTTCATTTTATCCATAAGCTCTAAGCGTTCAACCATATGGAGGCTTCCATAACAATTGAATCTAAAAAGGTCTGGAGAATAATTTTGAGATACTCCATACTGACGAGAGGAAACAGCCACAGGAGCTAACCATTTATGCTTTGGTTTAGGAACCAATGGGGTAGGATCATATCTACTATCATAATCTTCTAAATTTGACGGTATATTCTCAGAAGTGGAATCACTGTCATTTTTTGAGTCTGTTTTCTCATTTATATGATCACTGTCAGTGTCAGAAGAAAGTGCACTAAATTTCAAAGAAAAATTTTTATCACCAGGTTTAAAAAGACATGCTGCAGAAGGTGCTTTCTGTTTATTACTAGAAGTGGCTCCTTCTTCGATTAAATTAGCAGATGTGGCTTCTGCTAATTTGTTACACTGTTGTTCTAAATCAGTTAAACTACAGGATTCAATGTTTCCAGAGTCAGGACTATTCAACTCACAAGGTTTATTTACACAAGAAAATGCAACATTGTCAAATCCTTCATCAGAACTATCACTTTCATGAACAGCATTAATTCCACTGTCATCTTTCTTCATTCGCTTTCCACTAACACCTTCTTTAACAAAATCAGATCCAAAATTATCATCAGAATCAGACATTTCAGTCTTGGTAGATCTTTTGGATTTATTCACTGATTTAGAACTTGAAGCCATCTTTAGCTAAAGAATTTAAAAAAAATTTCAGATTTTAGTACATAACTTTTAAACAACATTTTACAGATTTTTTTAAATCAAAATATCACTAAGGTAAAATAATAAGAAAGTATTGTTTAAGGCACTTTTAATACTTAATTGTATACAATAAAAGCATTAATAATACAAAAATTATAATATTGTCAAACACAATATTATTTTATTAACATCTAGAAAATTAAAACATTGCACCATTCTTTAAATACTGATGAAACTAAAGATCTTTAACAAAATCAATTATTTATTATAAAAATATTTTATTCCTATATCATTATTAATTGTATGACATCAAAATATTTTAATCTAACAGCAGAAAGCTATATCAAAACATTGGAATATTTGATGCACAAATTGTCTTCAGAGAGAACTGTTTTGTATAACTGTACATGAATTCTATAATGGGTTGTATACAGATATTGCAATGGAACACATACCTGCAAAAATCAAAAGCATATCATCAATTTTCAATTGTTTAAAAGTGGCTGGAATCAAACTGGGAGTGTTAATTAAAGAATAGGGTCTCATCTCTAAGACCATGACAATTTTCTCAATAGAATGCTGAATATTGCATTGTTCTGCAATGTAATATTAAGCATTTCTTAAGAATTAAAAATGTTAAGTATTTATCCTGATTAAATTAATCAATAGATATATTCTGAAATCACAAATAAAAAATGAATTTTATTTACATTTTGAGGCAAATATGTACAATTATATACATATATATTCTTGTATTTGAAAGTCAAGGTACCTCTCCTCAAGCATTTTATGCCAAGATCCAAATCTAAAATAACTTAGTTCCCACTTTGTTTATAAACTCAGATAAGCCTCTTGTGGAGCTAAGATGTAATTCTTTGATATCAAGAACCTAAAATGGTCAATCGATCACATTGATATACAATATGACGCAGAGTTTCCTCACTCTTGTGATATTTTCTACATTTAGGATCTAGTTGAAAAAATCCTATTGTATGAAGTTGTTTCCTGAAGTAATAGTGCTTAGTGATGAATCCTACACTTATTAATATCTTCTGTATTTGGCATCTAAGAATTTGAGAAGAAATTTTTACAGATGACTTATAAATCATACTTTTAGCATATCTCTGTCCAGATGATTCAAGCCAGTCTTTATTCATCTCCTGTTTTTTTCCAATTTAAGAAGCTCCTTTAGTAGTTCTTAAATTCATGTTACTGAAATATTTTATATTATACAAACATATTATTTGAATTTTGATATTTATATGTGTATAAAATATACATAAGTGATGTTTATTTACAGTTTATCATGTTTTACATTGTTACTCCAAAAAACAAAACTAAGCACATGGAATGTTTTTAATATCAATTAAATAGCAATTTATTTAATATTCAAATGATTTCCGCAATTTATATTTAACAAAACAATTTTTCCCTTAAATGGTCAAGGTGATTATACAGAAGTCTGCAAATTCTACAGGAATGAAGAATGAAAGTAGTTTTAATTCTTAAATATATGCAAGGAACTTTCTAGGGCCATAGAAAGAGATTTTTTAAAAATGTTTTCATTTTTAAAAAAAATAAAATATAATTAAAGTCATTTAGAACTTATTTTAGTGAAAATCAATATGCATAATATAAAATGACTATAGTTTAGTAGTAAAATTATGTTTTTTTAAAACAGAATATCTCAGCTTTAATTTTAAAAACTATTAAATGAGAGATGAATGTCTCATTTTTATATAGAACAGGGATAATGAACTTTTATAGATCAATGCAACATTTTTTTAAAAGAAATATTTTATGAAGCCATAGATATGCCATCAAATTATTTTGACTTTATGATTATTGGGAAAGTAGTAAAAAATACTAATTCAAATCTCTTTATTGACTAACAAAAAAAAAATGTGTAACTCAAATAAAAGTAACATTAATGTTACTTCTGTAATTGCATATTAGATAATAAATAACTTAATTTAGAGTACTGGGTACTTTTAGCAGAATGTATGCTGAGCTAGAATTATCCAGTAAATGTATTTTTAATGTTATTTTAAGCAAGTTTATAATGTTATTCATCTTTGAAAATAATGACTCATAAGTATAAGTAAATAAAAAATTATTAAAATAGCACAAGTCAGCTTCTTCAAACAATTAAATGTGTCTAGAATCAAATTCCAGGCTGTCAAAATTAAAATTTTTCTTTATATTGCTTGTTAATCTTCCAGTTTTAATCAATTCCAACCTTTTACTTGTTTCAATAAATTTTTGAATCTATACTGAACTAATGGAAATTAATCACCTGCATTCCAAATTTTTCAACCGAATTTAAATAAATTCAGTTTATTAAATGAAATCACATTAACGTATATAACAAATTAGAGTGTTTTCAAAAATTTTTGGAACTGCGAAAAATTTGTTGAAAACTCTGACTGAAGAACCAATTAGAGAAATAAATTTTTCAATAACATTTTCTTTGTCTGGTTTCTCATATACAACTAAATCTTTCATGTTTTTTCAAGTTAGGGAAATATTTGTAACTTTTTGTAATAATAGTGTTTCTGAAAACATGCATGAATTTTTAACATCAAAAGTAAGAATAATATCCATCATAAAGATATTTTATCTGTTCTTTGAAGCTTTATGAAATAAAATGTTGACATTCAATAAATTGATAGCAAGTCTGTAAAAAAGAAAAAAGAAATAAAAAGAAAAAAATGAAGACTATATAGTTTCAACAACTGAGTATTCATCAATTTTTTCTTCTTTTTTTTATATAAAGTCTGATTTCTTATAAGTAATGAACAAATATATTTGATGTAGATTCCCATAACTTAATCAATGAACATTATACATCAGTAAGCCCTTACACACTGAGTTTACTTCTTCAAATAAAGAATCGGACTTTTGGTTTATTTAAAGCCATCAATTATATGAAGTTGACAATTTGAATCTTATGTCTGTTTGAAATAAAGTAATTTAATATGCCATTTTTTGCCCCTTATACTTGGACCATCATCAGTTACAACTAAAAACAATTTTTTTCAAATCAATTTCTTTTTCAACAAGTGAATTTTTAACAGCTATACAAATATCTGAACACCTTGAAGTAATTAGAAATAATGTTATCACAATCAGTTCTTCCTTAATGACACATATTCTATAGATAAGTGAATGATTAAAGATTTTGATATATTCTTTCTTAAAAAAATATAGTTTTGAATTAAATATTGTTCTATTAATATAATGAAAGCTTTTCTATAATTCTGACAATATTGAAAATATGAGATTGTAGATTAATAAATCATTTATATCAACTCTTAACAATGAAATTACAGCAAATAATTATCTCTAATAGTTCTTTGAGAAATTAATCATGACACAAGAAATGATTTCTAAGCAAAATTGAAATCAATATCAACACTTTAAGACATACCTAAATAGCAAATATTTCTGTTTCAGCAAAAATGTGAAATGATTCAAAATAAAAGAGTAAAATTTACAACTGTTATTAGTTTTGCATTTTATTCTCATTTTGTTTCAATGTTTTTTAAAAAAAAATTGTTTCCAATCTTATATATTACTTTAGTATGTTGAAAATAACTTTAATTTTGAAAATAAGAGCTCAATATTTAGTAAAAATAATGAATGTTAAAAACAGCTTAATTTAAACCAAAATTTTAAATTAAAAATATACAAATAAATTTCTATTAAAACTATATATTTATTAATCTCATATAGAGTGGCTGATTGATTGCTCTATATAACTTAGAGTATATAAAGGATGATTCTTCAATTAATATTTTAAAGCAGATACTGAATCTACAAATTAAAGCTAAGTGGTAATCAAATCCACCTTTGTTGAACTACAGATAAGAGTATTAAGCAGTCAACTGATAGCTTAGCTATAATTTTAACCCTTCTTTGCATAGTGGTGGAAATTTCCATCATAACCTATAATGGCCAGAAATTATATAAAAGAACAAGTTCACTTTAAGTTGATCGTGTTTGGATACCTTTTTAATGTCCATTGCATAAAAAGAAACATTTCTGTCAACAATAAACATGAATTATATCATATATATTATTTGAACATGAATTATATCAACTTGATTTATTTCACCAATAAAGAAAAAATCATGCAAAGAAGGGTTAAAAGCTTTACTTGGTTAATCATTATCAATGAAGATATTTTTACATTTAAAAATCTGATACATAATATTTATTTCTACTAATAGACAGTGTAATGAAATAACTTCATGGAAGTAAAACATAACATGTATAGAGATATCAACTGAGAAACCTTTAATATAGGATAACTGATATGAATAAAGCAATATTAATTCATTGAAAATTGTGAGGGCATATAATGAAATACACAGGTTTCATTATCATAAGTAAAAAAGCACATATAATAGATTAATCACATTTTCTACAGGCATCTCACATAGAAAATAAATTAAAAGGTTATAATAGCATTAAAAACAAAGTTAAATATATAAATAGTTCTAGCAAATAAAAACAATCTTCAAAGAGGAATAAAATGAGAACACAATATTTTCGTGTTTTAATATCCATTAGTGATAAATGTTAAAGAAATATCAAGTTTCTAACTTACATATTCAATACATAGAAATATAATTCAGGTTATTTTATTTATTTTAAAGATTATGTATGCTTCAGACAATATAAATATTTTGCGTTAATCTGCGCTTTAGGTCCCCTACTCTGCCAACTTGGCGATAAATGCGCCAAGCGTGGTAAACTGAACGTTTTTATACCTAATGAGCTCTTTATAGCAACCTCCATAGGAAATAATTTGCTCTTTTTCGCGCATGCTCATTAATTGGTTTTTTTCTTTTAGCATTCTCATAGGTCGTTAATTAGTTTCAGTTTGAAAAATCAGTCATTTTCATTGGTTGCTGATAAGTTTAAAACCGTAAAAAATCGTATTCCATTATCGCCATGGCAACAGCGTTTTTGAAAACGCGCCAAGTACGAGACCCACAGCACACTTTCGCCAAGTTGGCAGAGTAGGGGACCTAAAGTGCATTTTCACCATATTTTGAAATCTGTAATATCCAAAAGGTTACTATCTGATAACAGAGCTTATGAAAAAAATTTTAAAAAATAATTTAACAATTCCAGTTTACTTCAATTTGCAACAAATTTTATCAGAAAATAATTCAACTGTTTGTATAACTTTTAGTTTAAGAATCTAAAATACATAATAATCATTATACCATAATACATCACATAGCATTTTGCAGAATACTTAAACAATTTATGTATTGCACTAATTATACTCATATAAAATATTGTTATCCAATTTTGCATTATCAATGATCAAACTTAATTTTCATAATAAACCGAAAACATTTACAAAAAAAATTTAAATATCACCCAAAAATTTGCTGATGACAAAACATCTCTCAATTATGTAATATTTTTAAAAATTATAACATGTACAGTCACTTTAAGTCAATATTTAAGAAATAAGAATTTTTAGCCTCATACAAACATAGCAAGAAACTTAAAGTAAAAACATTCAAATTAAGCTTTTTACTTTGTATGTGGTATAAAAACCAATTAATCTTTTTCAGGCAGAATAATTTTTTTAGACACTTATATACTATCTTAGTTTTTTAAGTACTTGCACATATTATTGAAAATTTTCACCAAAATAATATGTTCCTAAGTATAATGGTTCAGTAACAAGTCTTCCTGCCATTAAATATCATTAGCTTGTTTATGAAATACCTCTGACAGTGTAATCACCCAATTGCAACATTTGGAGTTATATAGCAATTTTAAAGACTCCCTTTGTAGAAATTATTCCTGTGATAAGTTAAGAATTATTTTTTTATTTAATTTAATAAGCAAGAAATATAGAAACCTAATCTGAAATTGAGATAGCATTTTCTTCATTTTTATACCATTTTATTTGTTGGCATGGACTGAAATTTGATTTTAAAAAGAAAGAAAAAACAACAGAAAGGTAAAAAATATTATTATAATCTTTAAGTTATTTTTGGTATTCTTTAAAAGGAATTTAGATTTAAAGTAAGTCAAGTATTGTTTTCAGGAATTTATTTGAAAAATCATATCATATGAGAAAATATTAGATATTTATTAGATAATGTTAGATATAATATTACAAACACTATTAAAATGGTGATTCCTTAATATTATCAATGATATCTAATTATTCCCTGTATCCCCAAGAAAATACAAGCATTTTTCAGGCAGTAATTAACTCATTTGTTAATATTAAAAAGTAATTTTAGCTTAAAATGAAAATTTGACTAAAACAAACTAATAACTAATCAATGAAAATCAGCATAGGATTTTGCCCTAAATCAAAATTCTTCTGATATAGTGCTGCTTTAAAACAGAAGTTTCGGCAATGAGATTTTATTGAATAAAAATTATTTCACTCAAATGGATGAAAAAATATTTTTTCAACTTATTGTTTAAATCTAGATTTACTTGACCAAAAGAGTAGTAAATATTTTTAGTACTAGTTTAAAATAGAAGTTTCGGAAATTTTTATTCAATAATAAATATTTCATTACAATGGTTGAAAAAAAAATTTTTTTCAGCTTATTGCTTAAAGTTTGTTTTTGCGGATCAATAGAGTAGCAAAATTTTTTTGGTACTATAAATTCTAGTAATAATATGCAAGTAACGAAAATACCAATTTAAAATTGAGTATTTCAATTTAGTATTCAATATTCATCAAAAGGTAGTTCAATAAAAATAACAAATACTATATCAATTCTATAAGTACAGCATAAGTTATTTTATTACGAATGTCAAAAAGTTTAATTAATAAATAATTATTAATTTTAATGAAACTAAAATAAACCAAGACTTATTTTCTAATTCAAAAACATAATAGTATTACGAATACGTCGAAGAAATCAGTGATAATTTGAATGCATAATGAATAACAGCCATGTTTCGAATGAAGTGCAAGCAAAATAAAAGAAAGTTAGAAACAGTAAAAACAACAGAAGAATGTTTATAGTATAAATTTATAAATAAATCTAAAAAATAGCCACTCAAACAATTGGAACCATAGTCTAATTCAATTACAAATATTTATGGTCCATCAAATCAAAACATAAGCAGCTGAAGTATGTCGTCACATCTCACATAAACTAATATAAAAAGGCATGAAAAAAAATATATATTTTTCACCCTCAACTTTAAGCAGTTTGTTACTCCTAGGTGAGTTCTTTTAATACAGAAAATAAATTCATACAAATTAATACTTACTATTATCAAACTTCAACACTTCAACAAACATCACGTTTTCGCGCATATGATTTCTTTCTAATTTCGTTGTTTTGTTTGCGTTTGCGAAAAGGATATGGGGGAAATTTAGTAAAATTTGATGCCATGACAGTAATAGTAAATATTTACTGTTCCTCGAAGGCGGTACAATATAAACAGAATGTTCTACTATAGAAATTTCTAAAGTACGTCATCGAATCCTATGGCGATTCCTAGAGCTAGGAGTAGGGAAGAAAAGTTTCCCTTTAAGGATGAAGTTTCAACTGTATGGTTGGACAAGAAAAATGCTATAACATTTTATTTTATTCATTAGCATCCTGAGTAGGGATGCCATTTTATCATTTGAGTTTAAAAGAAGGAATGGAACCGACGGATTTATAAACAAGATGGTCTAAGAAATTTCATGGAACAAATAAGAAAATTTCATGTTCTGCTTAGGTATTGTTTATTCCTTATCTGTTTAATTATAATTTAATATTTACAAAACAATTAAATTATATAATTCTAATTCTTGTTTAACAAGAGTGTTATAGAATTTTTAAAGGAATTTTCAACTTTAAAGATTAAATTGATTCTGTCTATATAAAACATTAGTATCCGCATAAATAATTTAAAATAGATATTTCCCTTATGATTTAATATTTTAATGCATACAGTTTTTAAAATGTTTGTTTTATATAACAACTAAAAATGAGCTATTCCCTTTCCCCTTATATTTTTAACAACTAAGGGTGCTGAAAAAAAAGGTATGTTTTGGTAGTTCTTCCTATCTCTAAGATATGTGAGACTTTTTAAGAGCCCATTGGTAAGTCAAGACAGACATGTGTTGATATGTCTTTCATAAGAGAAAGATTGTGAGAGTCCCGTTTTTTTGCATTTATATACTAGTTGTGAGGCAGAGGTATTAAACAGTTTTCTTTATTTTGAGCTTTTTGCCTTGAGAATAACAGTGTAAATATGTGAGCTTTGCTGTGAAAAGGAAAAGATGTGTGGAGAACTCTCATTACTATCCACAGATGGCAACACCTGCTCTCAGATCCAAATTTTCTCCCAGACTGTAGTTTAGGACTAGTAGAAAAGAACCAGTTGGACTCAGGTTCGCGTGCACGTTGCACACTAATCTAATCTTGCTAACTTTATCTGTATAATTATGTATTGTCAATAAAATAATAGGTTAAATTTATATTGCCTAATTAATCAGTGATCTAATTATATAGTAACCGTTTAAATTAATTCTAATATGCGGTAACTATAGATGGTCTAGTCTTTCCTTTGCAAAAGTTTCGATCAATTCATTTCTGTAGATATTTACATGGCATAGGATCTATTGAAAATCTTTTTTGTGTTGATGAGAGGTGAGCTTTACTTATCGTAAGATATATAAATTGGTTTTATTTCCTATGTGTTCCAAATTTTTTATATGTTAAATATAATTTTAATGTACTGAAAATAATTTAAAATGAATAATTATACCATGATACTGCATAATGTAATATAAATGTTTCACAAACGAATGTTACATTATATGATATTTGGTAACATTATAAGTTATTTATAATATCTTTGTAATAAAAGAAAATTCAATTGCTGAAAATGTTCAAACATTGGTATAGAGAATGCTTAAATTATCCTTAAAAGTCTATTTGAGAGAAAAATAGGTTGAAATACTTCCTATCGTATTAATGAAACTTAGAGCTAGACAGACATAAAGAATGCAACCCTAGATTTGCTTACGGACAAATTATCAGAATGCCTGGTGAAATCTTCAAAAACGCGACTAGGGACAAAAATGCTGCAGATTTCATCAACAAACTGAGAAATCGTGTGAACGAAATTTCGCCAACGCAGATACGAAACCATGGCAAACTGAGAATTTTCACCTCTGAAGAACATACGTACTCATTCCTTCTTGAGATATGATGCTGTGTGTGTAGCAGTTAGGCATCTTTACGACGTACTTTTTCCAGTGCTCAAACACAATGAGAAAAATTTTGAAAAATAGAAAAATAAACTATTGTGACAGTAGGTCGAGTTAAGTTAGCATTCATGTTAAGGGAGGATGGCGTCTTTCTTACAGATTCAGTGATGAAGAAACCATCAATTAAACAGAAATCGCAGATAAAAACTCAACATCCGAGACCAAAGAGACCACATGTGATTGCAAGTTATGTGCCTGTAAGATTCCGCTGGGAAGCGGTAACTACGCCGACCACCAATATACAGCATTACGCCAAGAGAGACATCAGAGAGAAGCAACAGAAATCGTGGGGCTGAAAGGATTCTGGAGACGCTAGCAATAGACTTGAACTGCTTCTGATCGAAGATTCTCCTCCTCGTACTTAAAACAATGCCTAAGAGCTCTATTGCAAGCGCATATTCTTTCGTTTTGCTTTTCACGTCATTTAATTTAAATTCTGCAACTATGCTAATTTTTAATTATTTTATTTATCTATTTACTATTTACTTACCCAACAAAATGAAGGGAAATACATAATGACTATTCATACAAATTAAGTTCGAGGTAAAAAGGAAAGTTATTTTCTCATTTCTATTTTAATTTTGACTGTCATGTTTTTATTTTAAATTCGTTAGAGGCACAACAAATTTTAGAGAAATTCAGTCAATTATTTTGATTGAGAGAGGGAGGATTCTCGTGTGCTATTGAAGTCTAAAAACTCCTATTAAATTTTTGTAAATTTTTAACAAAAATATAGGTTAAATTAATAAAAAGAAAAATATTGCTACAAATTTTAAGATATCTATGTTGTTTTCAATTGTAAAGTAATGCTTCCAGTTGCAATGTTTTCAATATCATACCTTGCAATTGCAGGATATTCCAATGTCAAGATGTTCAAATTGTAAAGTACAATATTGAAATAAACTATTGACTCTAAACTGAAACCTTCTGAAGTTGTAAGAACGAAAATATAGAGAAAAACTACAAATTTTTAAAGAATCAAAAAGAAAATATATTTTAAAATTTTCTATTTCAATTGTTCATTGACAAAATTGATTTTTATTTCTCCGGATTGATATGTACTCTGGATAAATATATTTTCAATGAACATTTAAGGAAAGAAAGTAAATAATTAATAATCAATAAGTTTTATTTACCTACTAATGAAATAATAACTTTTCCAATTTAATCAAAAATAATTGTACTTGAGAGAATCTTTTTAAAGTAGTTTTCTCATGATATGCATCAGTTTCAATAAATCATAGTGCTTGTATGTTTTATTGTATCTAGACAATGCCCATTGTAAGTATACGTTATTTGTTCTATTTTTTCTCTTATCCTTTTTGTAAGTGGCAATCTTGTTCTTGAACTTTAGTTTATAAAGCACGCATTTGTATTCTACTTTGCAATAAACTTAAATTTTCAACAGTTCACTTCATCTTGTTTTCACGCATATCTTTTATTCCTTCGCATATTCAAATATTGGTCAAGTTAAGCTTGGAGTTATATTGAATTTAATTTGAAAAAATAAATATCGAAAAACACATGAAACGAAAGTCTTTGTTCCAATTCTATTCATTCAAAATAGAAGTTTCAATTTGGATTTCATTGACGGTGAGTGAATTTTTATTATAATAATGGATCTTAAGACACTTTTAATTAAGAATAGAATTTCAAAAGGCAATTTAACAAGATTTCGGTAAAAAAATAGTTATGAAGTTATTCATTCAGATGAAGCAAAAGTTGAATTATTGAAAAAGTAATTTAACTAATGAAATATCGAGTATTTTCGTAATATATACATTGGGGCTAAAATTTACATAGGATACATTAGGGGGTATTTGTTAATTATTATTACCTGGAATTAATATTTGTTATAATAACTGTGTAACTTTAATGTACACAACTCAAGTTGGCAAGAAAATGTGACTTGCTTTTCTAATATATATGCAAAACATGAAAATTTAGTGTTCTAAAATATATAAAATAATAAACATTTTACAAAAGAAAATAAGTTTATTTTGATTTACATGAAATATTTATTGTCTTTATTCGTTGAATTTTTGTTCAGGGTTGAATTCAAAAAGGTTGCATGGAATGAAAGGAAACTTATATTTAGATGTTGTGATCTAACTAGCTTAAAAGAATAACTATATATCAATTTGAAATTCTAATTACAGTGTTTGTAATTAATTGAAAACAATTCCCACACAACCAGGTACGTCTAAAATGGACGTCCATGAAAGGTCACCAATATCCAGGGGATGTCACATATGATAAATAGACGTCTATTAGACGCCCAGGAAAAGCTATTCAATGTATATTTCCCGGTTGACCACTATGGATGTCTAATAGACTTCATCTTATGACATGAATTCTTGGAAATGTGTGGATTAAAAATAGACGCCTATTTGACGTTCACTGTGGATGCAATCATGATATTTATCGAAACTTGCAAAAATTAGCAGTTTAGCAGTTATTGTAGATGAAATACGAATATCTATCAAAATTTATTAAGAAAATTAATATATATATTATTTTTGAAAATCCTTTAGGTATGATTTATAATTATGATATATTGATATTTTCACATTAAATAATTTACTAATACATATGAAGTGAAGAGAATTATTAACTATAACTTATATTAATTAAACTTCGAATAGTTGGTTGGTTGGGTTTTGTGGCGCAAAGTCCAAAAAGGACAAGCTGCGCCAACAAACTTCGAATAATTTTACGACGTGTGATTTTTTATATTGTATTTATTATTGCTTTCTCCCTTAAATTTTATATAAGTATTGTTTCAAATTTATAAATAATAATTGTATTTGTCTTAAAATATCTCAGATAGATCGGAAATACTCAAATTTTTAGCAAAGATTGCGGTATTTAGACGTGTTGTACGTTAAAAGCGGGTTTTATAATGATTTGAAAACTTGGAGACAGTTGGCAAGATTCTTGGCGAGAAATAGATACTTTTGGAAACATCCATCAACTAAGCTCTACGATCAATATTTAGCGAGAGAGCCTAGAAGCTTCCAGAACCTTAGCGAAACTGGTAGATTTCTCCACCAAGTCAGGTATAAATACCGCAACCCGACATAGAAGTCAGACAGTTTTGTGAAGACAGTCAGTGAGTGAAGACAATTAGTCATGACTGCTAGTCTAGAGAAATTGTTTTCTGTCTCAGGTATTTGAGACCTGTGATTGGAAGCTGTTTTTTGTTGTATCTGACGAAATGTAGCAGTATAATTGTGATTGTTACAGCTGGAACTTCTTATATCTAGTGGAAGTTTACGAATAAAAGTCTCATGTTCATTAAGTGGTTGTTTTATTCAACTCTCAGTCGACACGAACCCCGAAGCGTGGTGCAACTGGTGTCAGAAGTGGGATTAAAGAGTTGATGCAGCGTGTCACAAAAAAAAAAAAATGGATATGGATTTAATGAAAAGTCTTCTCGAAAAAATAGCGGAGCATGTGACTGAGATGAAAGTTGGACAGGTGGAAATGAAAGCTACACAGAAAGAGATGAAAGCTGGACAAGAAGAGATTAAAACCGAGATGATTAAAGAGATAAAATCTGGAAAGGAGGAGCTTCAAAAGGAACTTAAGAAGGACATTGTAAGTATTAAAGAAGAATTCTCCAACATCATTCAGAAGATGAATGCAATGGAAGATAAGGTAACTTCAGTTGAAGTTAAAGTTTTGGAGATAGAAGAAAACTTTGAAGCAGCATTAGACAATATGAATAAGGAGATTGAAAGCTTGAAGAAGCAAATGTCAAACAGACATGAAAAACACAACTTGGCATTTATACCTTCCCTAGCCACGATTAAACTCTCAACATTCGATGGAAAATTATCCTGGAAAGTATACAAGATCCAGTTTATGATGGTAGCGGAAGCTAATGGATGGAATTCCCAAGCCCAAATTTTTCACCTGGCGGTTTCTTTAAGAGGAGACGCGGCCGACATCCTCGAGACGCTTCCAGAAGAACAGAGGCATGATTTCCAAGCCCTATCGAGTGCTCTTGAGCTGCCGTTTGGAGAAAAGTGCATTAAAGAATACAGCAGACTATAGTCCCGCTATCAAAAAGCGGGTGAAAGTCTGCAAGAATTAACTGCCGATATTCAGCGACTTTCCCATCTAGCATTTTCGGACTGCCCAGCTGAGAGCAAATTTTAATATTAAACTTATTAAGTAAATTAAAAATAATTGTTTTTGAAAATTAAGTACTGTTAACATTTATTTAACCAATTCAGTCGAAAAAGGAATTTTTAATAGGCTATCAAAATATTTGGAACTGCACAAAAAAAGTGGCTTTTCATAAAAAAATTATATATGATTAGAAGCTCATGCGCATTATGTTATGTCAAATTCATGATGTCATTATTGATGCATTGTGACGTCATATGCAAAGAACGTCCAACAGTGGTTATCTGTGGACATCCATTAGACATCTAATGGATGGTCTACTGGACCACGGTGGATCATCCATATAACATCCAGTGGCTATCCAGTAGACGTTCTTGTGTTGTGTGGGCTTATACTGAATTTAATTCTAAAGTTTATTTCAATGTAATTCATTCATTTTGTTTTGGAATACTTTTTAATTCTAGAAAACAAGTGACATTATTTTTTTTTTAAATTGTCATTTATGTTACCGCTAGGTGAAGAGAAAAATATGTTTGGTATTGGATCTCCTTTTTTTCTACATTCACACAGTGTAATTTTTTTTAAATATTTATTTTTAGACTGTTTGAATGTATGGTGTATGTGTATCGGTTATTAAATAATATCTATGCACACCATATTTTCAAACTTAACTCATTGTCCGAAGTCCGAGAAGGAGCTTATATGATTAAGAGATTGGTTTCTTAAGATAAAGCCATCATACCCCGGCTCCAGATGGGAATCCTGCGCCTTGTGTAACAGATTTTGGCTGTGATTCAGCGGGTAGGTGATGTGAATAATGCGATAAATTTATCTGGTTAGTAAGTGTATTTTGTTTACTTATTCTGTTTTCCTTTCAAAAGAAGTGGCGACTTATTATAGTTATATATTCAAAAAATATTCACAAAGTATTAGTTGATTAATTCATAGAACAGAAGATTATTTTTTATTCTTAGATGTACCAACAAAATGCATAAACAGTAATGAATTTTTTATTACTGATTATATACGTATATTTGATAAATTTTTAATTTGCTATTGTTTATAGATACTTAAGCTGTATGTTTATTTAACAAACTTTATGTATATAATCTTAATACTTCTTTTGACAGCTATATTCAAAGTAGTTTCTGAGGAAAGAATTTTATGTTTTGAAATATATTATTTAGCATGGTATTTTGATTTATTGGAAAGAAGATAACTTATTGGAATTATTATTTTCTCACAAAAAAATTTTCTCCGAATTCTTTTTTCGGAAGCTTGCGATTTATCTCAGTAGACTTTTTAACTTAAAAAATAGACAATGAGTACACATTAAGTATTAAGTAACAAAATATTTTAATTCTGCATTTTTTTATATGAAATTTATAATGCATCCAAAATTTGTTAAAACAATTCATACATGAAAAAAAATTTAAAATTAAATTTAAAAAAAAAAAACTATTTGAGATAAATAATTGTAACCAAACATATTGTTTTGCCATATAAACATGATAAAGTAAAAAAATAAGATCCAAAACAATAAAAAATTCGATATAAGGAATTCATTATAAAACCAGGCATAAAATATAGCTTTTTGATAAACACATAATGCAGTGACACAATTTATAAATATTTTGTTTCGTATATTTAGTGAAAAAATTAAAATAATTTACCTTACTTTTTTACACAGGACATTTTATTCCCATTTATGTTTATAAAATCTTTATTTAAATACAGAAATCAGAAGGAAATATGATCATTCTTTTTTATTGCTTTTTGCTACCACTTAAGAAATGTAGGAAAAGATACATAACACAATGTTAAAATATCTTTATAGAAATAAGAAAATATTAAAAAAATGATTGCAATTATCATAAATATTATGAAAGAGATAAATGTCTCGTCTCAATGGGCAACGAACTTCATTTCTCTGATAGAGCTCCAAAACTCGGCTCCATAGTTAAGCAAACAAGGTTGCTAAAACTTTTTTTTTTATTTCTAATGACGGGCATCCTTGAACAAGTAAGTACATTAGCCCATTTGCCGCAAAAAGGCCGGAAACTGCTACTCATTTTATCGTTACCCAATGGGCACCTATGAACCAAGTCACGGACGTACGAGTAGCATCGCCCACGCCACACCACCCGTTTATAGGGCGGGCCACATTCATCCATCATATGAGGAAAGGACAAGAAACTTAGAGAGAGAGAGAAAAGTACATCCATGCCCGGGCCGGGATTCGAACCCAGATCCTCCCCATCCGTAGTCAGTTGGGTTGCTGAAACTAAATATTCACATTGTGTACTACCAATTATTTCTTCAAGTACGCATGCGTTACAATTCCCATCTGGAGCCGGGCTATGAGGGCTCTACCTCGAGACACTAGTGATAAAGAGCAGTTCAAGCCAGTAGTTGGCCTATCCGACATCCGCTCGGCGCCGCGAATTCTGCTGCTCTTTTCGGAAGGCCTCCCTGGCTGCGAAGTTGTAATGTAATGGTATTCGCCGCAATCTGATTTTCTATCAAAAAAATATTATTTATAACACTTCAGATCTTTTACATGCAGCACATTACATTAGGCCAGGAATTAATGTGCTTTGAAATTCACTAAATAAAATTTATTTCTATCTGCAGGCACTCCTTAAACACTATTATTAAAGGAAAAAGGGTATCTTTCATAAAAAAAATAAAAATAAAAAATAAAAATCATAGGTTCTGAAATATTTTCCTTCATTATTTGCCAAAAAAAAAAGTTATATTTAAAAATAAAAAATCTTGTTGAGAAGGAAATATATAACTGCATAGTTAATATACTGACATAAATTTTATTTAATGGCTGATATCCATAATTTCTCAGTTTTGCATTTATGAATAGAGGAGTAAAAAAGTAGACTTTTTAAAAAATTGATTGAAAAATAATTCATTAATATTAAGAATTTCAATTAAGACAATTTTAGATTATTAGTGCTTTGATCATTTATATGGAAAAGAGAGTAAGTTTTGCATTATCAACAATCACAGAATCCCATAATAAGTTTTGTTTCAGAATAATTAAAAATATTTTAATACTTTCATGTTTTATTTTGTTTTTCTATATGCATGTATAATTTCATTTCTTTTCTCCAATGACTTTAAATTTTGAAATTAATTAGAAATTTTTGAAAATTAAGATAGAAATCTCATAATTTCCTGTAATTGGATAGTGTTTTCACTAAAATATTTTTTAAGTATAGAGTTAAAAGAAATATGAATATAAACAAATTTAGTTCAATAATTAAAATAAATAAAAATATTAACATATTCTGATATATATATATATATATATATATATAT
>JAPDSC010027350.1:334322-351984 GCA_026290005.1 Latrodectus geometricus
TTTTTTGTAACTCATTAATTTCGTACTCTGAAATAGAATATTAAATATTTATCTCTGCTAAATTGAGATTGCTGGTTAAAATTTTAATTTAATTTTGTTTTTCCAGTTTTGATTTTTTATCTTGATCTAATCTTTGATGCAGTAAACCTTGTGCTTTTTTTATTTTACAAAACTTTTTTGTGTTTTCTCATTTCATTTTCTTTTTATTATTATGTCTACATATTCTATGAAGCATATTTTGCTTTAATTAGCAAACCTTAGCTCCAAATCATTTTTGCCTTTGGAATGTACAATGTCTTTGTCATTTTAAAGTGTTAAATAAGCAGCTCAGCTTTTTTAATTGTTACTTACAATATACATTTTTAAAAATAGTTATGAAATAAATGAGAATGAATAGAAAATTTGGTAAATTGATGAGTAAATATATAAAGTTTTATCGTTTATTTCTTAAAACTTATGTTCTAAAATTTAATGCTACTCAAAAAGAATATATTTATTCAGTATACACATGCAATTTTCTATTATTATTGATGCGATGTCACTAGTGATGCCATGTGGCGTCATATCCAAAACACATTTACAGGTGGTTATTGTGGACATTCATTAGACATCTAATGGATGTCTTCTGGATGGTCACTGGATGATCTACTGGATCATTTATGGATATCTACTGGACCACGGTGGATCATTAAAATAACATCCACTGGACACATCCAATAGACGTACTTGTGTTGTGTGGGATATGTTATGAATGTCAATTAAATGGTGATGATTTAGGAACTTTAACTAATTTACTTTTGTTACTAGAAGAACAAGCCCGAACACTCAAAACATTAAAGTTACCAACGAATTTCTAAAGTAACTTCCCTACTCTTAGAAACAAAGATTGAATGTTCTTATTGTAACAAAAATCATAATTTGTAGGATTGTAAACAATTTTTAAAATTGCCTAATTTCAAAAGATCTGAATTTGTGAAATCAAATAAATTGTGTTTTAATTGTTTATCTAGTATACACAGTGTTAAGTTCTGCAAGAGTGCAGGTAAATGCAAAACTTGCCAACCTAAACATGATTCATTATTGCATTTTTAAATTCAAATGATTCTGTTACATATTCTAAACTTATATTGAAAAAAGTGAGCTTTCTGTACATGGTACAGAATTTACTCCTCAGAATATAGTAGAGCAACCTCATTCAAGTTTTCCCAATTGGATAATCTCTAATTTTGTGAGTCATGGATATAGAAATTAAGAAGTTTTGTTGTGTACTGCATTAATTAGAGTTCGCAAGTCTAGTGGAAATATTATGCATTGTTGACCTTTATTGGATTTTGATTCACAGGCTAATTTCATCACTGAGGGTTGTGAGGAAAAACTTGGTTTAAATAGAAAGAATGCTAAGCTTCAAATTTCATGTTTAAGGTCAGCTGATTCGCAGACGAATAAAGAATTAGAAGTAACTTTGTCTCTTCAGTTTTCGCAAGAACAGTCTTTCAAGACTCAGTTTTTATTAAGGATAAAATTTGTGTCAATTTACCACAAAAATAATTTGCGCCAAGTATAGTTGAATCTTTCAATGATTTAGTATTAGCAGACCCAAAATTCTTCAATTCATCGCCAGTAAATATTCTTTCAGTAGTCAATTTTTTCATGACAGTAATTTTGGGTGAAGTAGTTAAAAGAAATGAAGAACTTCCCACAGCTGTTCGATCAATATTGCTTTGGATAATTTCTGGAACAACATTATTAAATTCTGATGCATGCTTTTACATATCGATAAACTAAATTGAATTAAATACTGATAATATGGTTAAACGATTCTGGGGATATTCAAAAACAGCTCCTGAGAACACAACTTTTTCAAAATCCTAATTATAATGTGAAGAAAATTTTAAAATTACTCAATTATAGAGACAGCACAGATAGATATGTTGTTAGGTTACCCTTTGAGGAACATTCAGCAAAACAAAGTGATTCAAAAGAATTGGCTTCCAGGAGAGTTGTTTTTAGAAAATAGGTTAGTTAACAAACTTAACATATACAAGGAATTTCTCAATGAATATCTTAATTTAGGACACACATGGAACTAGTTTTTAATTTTCAGTCCACTCCTCCATTAGTATACTACCTACCTCACAATCCAGTATAAAGCCTACAAGCAGCATTACTAAGCAACGTGTTGTTTTTGATGCATCTGCTAAAGCATTCCTCAAGTGTTCACTCGAAGATTTATTATTTATTGGTCTCACAATTAAACCTATGTGATTTGTTTGACATTATCATTAGATTTAGAATGCACCCAATTGCTATTTGAATAGATATGGAGAAAGTACGTGTGCATCAAGATGATACTGATTTTCAGAGCATATTTTGGAGAAATGAATGCACAGATCCAACTCAATAATACAGATTCTTAACTGTTACTTATGGAATGTCTTGCGCACGCTTAGTTATTCGCTCACTCTTACATTTTTTTTTTTTTTTTTTTTTTTTTGAATGAGGAAAGTATATTTTCAGAAGATTCATCAAATGTTGTAAAACATGATTTCTGTTTGGATGATCCATTAACTTGTGCTTCATCTAAGGCATCTGCTAGGATTTTAATTCATGACATTGGTAGTTTAATGGGGCAAAGGAAGCTTTGTTTTAAGAAAGTGGTTAAAGCAATTTACCAGAAATATTGGAAGACTTATCACCTAAACTCAAAGAATATTTAAATCAGTTAGATATGGGAAAGGATCAACCAAAAAAGGTGTTTAGAATAAACTGGCATCCTTATAGTGATCATTTGATTTTAAAATACTTCCTTCCCACATTTTATCGGTTTGAAAATGCAATGCCCATTAGCAAAGCTTTTTGACTCATTGCGATTAAGTCACCAAGTGTTTTTTTTTTTCTTTTTTTTTTTGCAAAAATATTATTACAAGAATTGTGATCAGACAAGTTAAAATGGGGTGATCTTATTACCTCACAAAAAAACTGATAGATGAATTCATTTTCATAAAGAACTAAATTTACTCGAAAATTTAAAGATTCATTGATTTGTGCTTGTTGCACATTTTCTTAAATACAGCTGCATGCACTTTGTAACTCCTCTGAAAAAGCATATTGTGCAGCTATTTATGTTAAATGCTATTCAAGTGAAGAAAATAAAATATTTCTGTTGTGTGCTAAAACTAGAGTAATACCACTTAAAGTACAATCTCTGCCTAGACTAGAATTATGCTCTAATTTACTTTTAGCTAATTTCTGTTCTATCGCATTAAATCGGATTTCTTTTGAATTACGACGATGGCTTTCATTTGTGGCTAAGAGAGTATCAAAAATTCGAGATCAAATTCCTGATGTGAAATGGAGTTATGTTGACGGAAAGGCTAATCCTGCTTTGCTGCAATCATATTGCAACCTAATGAGTTAATTAAATGTGATTAGTGGTTTCATGAACCACATTGATTACTAAATTTTAATGTAGAATCTTTAGTGCATGAAAAGACAGAAATCAGTTTGGATAATCCAGACTTAATTAGGAAAGAAAAGAAAAGTTGTATAGCTAACTTTAACAAAACTGGAGATGATTTATTATTTGTGAAATATTCCTCTTGGTCAAAATTGTGTCACATGGTTGCTTAAGATTTGCCAACAGCTGTGTGAAAATTTCTCCTAAACATACAGGATTTTTATATAGTGAAGAATTTAATGAAAATCGGTATAAGAGTTGTCCAGAGTTATGCATTTTCCGAAGAATTGTTATGCTTGGAAAGAGGTAAAAGCCTGAAGTCAAACAGTCGAATACTTTCCTTGAGTCCATTTTTAGATAGAAAAGAATTATTCATGTTGGAGGATGTTTAAGGAATTCACTTATAAAAAGCACCCAATCGTCATTCCTCAAAAACATTACATTTCCAAGTTAATAATTAGACATTATCATGAAACTTATTTTCAAACATCTTCTGCATTTTTGTTTTCTTTAATGAGACAAAGATACAAGATCATTGCTGTTAGATCAGAGATTATAAAACTGATAAAACGAAGTGTTATCTGTTGTCGACATCGTGCCCAAGTTGCCTAACAAATTAGGGCTGATCTACTAGCATGTAGATTTGTACCTTCTGGAGTGTCTAAATTTGGTTTGGACCATGCTGGCCCATTAATGATAATTCTTAAATTTAGTCGTGGACAGAAACCATTTAAGATTTATGTTTGCACTTTTGTTTGTTTCACATTGTCAAGGTTGTACACTTCGAAGTTGTTGAGAATCTTTGCTCTAAAGCTTGTTAAGAAGCTTTATATCGATTTATAGCGAGAAAAACCAACAGAATTATTTACAACCGATTTAGCTGTTCTTCTGGTCATTTTCTGATTGGCATTGCACTCACAGCACTTTTGGAGGAAAATCATCTCGAATAATCAATCTCTAGTGGACTGCTGGAAATTTAAACAATTGATTTTTCAGCATTTTTGGAAACTGGAGTCAAGAATATTTATCGCATTATAAAAGCGAAGGTACAAATGGAAAAAAAAATCCCAGGAAAATTTATCACTTAAAGATCTTACGCTGTTTTTAATCAAGGAAGAAAACATTCCTCCTCTACAATGGAAGTTGGGAAGAATAACTCGTGTTTATCCTGGAACTAATAACAAAGATAGAGTGATGGACATTTTCACATCACACGGTGAAATTAAAAGACCTATTGCTAAGCTCTACACTTTATTTGTGAAGCATTATTGAACTATAATTTAGAACATTACTTCAATAATTTTAATCTCATTATTTTCATCTAATTATATATTAATATTCCTTGTAGTATTTTAGATTTGTAACTGTATTGTCTCCTTTGGAGTGCTTCAAAGGGGCCGGTATATTTGTATGCTTTATTGTAACTAGATGCCACCCATATATGCACAATTTGTTCTATTTTTTTTTTTTTTTTTTTTTTTTAGCGTTTTTGTAAGTGTCAATCTTGTTCTTGAGTTTTAGTTTATAAAGCACGCACATTTGTATTCAACTTCACAATAAACTTTAAATTTCAACAGTTCACTGTATTTTGTTTTCACGCATATTCTTTGGTCCTTCTCATATTTAAATACATTGAATCAATGCTTATAATTGGTATTATTAGGAGAAATTACTTTGATTTATCTCAACTCTAGCATGACTCGCCGATTCTTATTCACGAAGCGGGGCATTTCCCGTGTAAAATAACTTTGGAGTTAACCGAACACGACAGGTAAGACGACTTTTGATTGGCTGGTAATCTTGCACATCAATGTCAACAAACATATCGCCTAAAACCGCCATTGTTTGCTGACTTTGCGCTAACACTCCGAAATCGTAGGGTAATTCTAGGGATCCATAAAAGTGAGTTAATCACTGTTTATGTCGTGGTGAATAACGTTTCATGACTTAACTCACCCTTTACCCTGAAACCTCGTGTAACTCTGGTTGGTGAATACGGCCGTTAGAGTATAATTTTTTATTTTCTGGTATTATAATAAATTGCCAAGATTGATCTGGTGGGGATATAATATGGGTCAATCGTTGAGTAACCATGGACCACATGTTTTCTATCGGCAAAAGATCCGGAGAGCAAGCCGGCAAGGGAAGCAATTCAATCTGGCGATAGAAGAACCCTTTGAAAATGCGTGCTACGCGCATTATCCTGTTGATAATATGGCAGTGGGCAAGCCCGAAAGGCAACTGACTCTAACACTTCGGAGATGTAGCACTGGATGTTTAAAGTACCTGAAATTCGTACTAGAGGAGTGCGAGAATGATATCCAATACCACCCAATACCATAATACTCAGTGCAAGACCTGTGTGGCGTTGCATTACGCAGCAGCTCAGTATCCTCTCTCCACAGTGTCTCCAGACTTGAATACGACCATCGTGGTGTTGCAGACAGAAGCGTGACTCATCAGTATTCATTCCATTCTGTTGTCCACATCCTTCTTCCATTGCACCATTAGCGGCGGAGACGTCCGTGGTTCTGTGTCAAGTGTAGACGAAAAAATGGACGTCTTGCGGACAGACCACTTTGCTGTAAGCGTTATCGAATGGTACGCGTAGACACTGGATGATGCATTACAGACTAAATGTGCAGTCCTATGGTTCGTGATGTGACTGAGCGATCAATCACTGCTATGTGCACAATTTGCCTGTCATCACAAGAAGTGGTGCACTGAGGTGGATGCTATCGAACTCGTCATATCCTTCTACATCCAACGATCACATATCCGCAATGCAGTTGTTTGGTTTCGTCCAACACGATTACCGATTTCCCAGAAAGATATTTCAATAGGTCATTATGGTTCTTTTGTCGAACTCGGATACTTGATAAAAAAAATGGCCGCTATTTCGTACGAGGCATAATAACAGTTTTTTTTAAGCCGCTAGAAAAGCACAATTGCTGAACGTGAAATCGTCAAAATCTCCAAACCTTAAATAGCTCTTTGAAATGGTGCCATAGGCGCGGGTGATGTGCATTCGCCCTGAAATTCTAATCATTTGCCAGTCTCACCTCCGCTAATCATGTTGTAAATTTCATGTTATTTGCATGCTTCCTTCAGGGTGTTGCATTTACAATAGCCAGCAGCATACACGTGCTCTAAATACAATTAATGAAAACAAAGCTTAAAATTTACCTAATGTTTTTTTTTTTTTTATCTCTGTACTCACTTTTTAAGTATTTTTCATAAGATGATGTTAAAAAATTATATTACTACGTATAAGATAATTTAGGTTTCTCTAACAAAATGAGTTTAAAGATTTCAAATAACGCTAGATTTTCAAGAGGCAAACATTTATCTTTAAAAGTTAATTTCGCAATTTATTAATTACTTTTTTAACTATTAATGATTCGATTAAGAACTGTTCACCTAAATTCTTTAAATGAACTTTAAGAAGGTTTAAGTTAATTGCTATAGTAAAGCTACAAAAATTAAATCATTCTCATTATGTTATTTTTGAATGATCAAATTAAATATTAGATAATTCAAAAGATTAAAGAAAACCTTTTCAGCCGAAAATTATCTTCACAGTAAAAAACATTATTATCCAACTGAAACCAGGACTTTTTTAACTATCAATGTCAAACTGAATTGATAACTAAAAAAGTCCGGGCTAATTTAAAGTGACTTGTTATTATAAAATTTTTTCATATACTCTTTGAGAAAAGCTGCTTTGCGTTCTTGAAAATTTTTTGAGTGTCGTAGACAGCTAAGAACTTGTTTGATTAAAATGTCCCAAACATGCTCTATTGGATTAATATCCGTAGAGCATGTTGACTGTTGCATTCATAAATACCTTTCTAGAAAAGGAAATCACCAACCAAGTGAATACGATTAGGCCTACACTAATATAAAGTCAAAATTGCTATGCTGAGGGGGACCACAATAGATCTTAGTACGTCATCTTTATTTCACTAAAAGATCAGAGACCAATTTCTAATGATGTGGAGATTGATGCAGCTATCAACAGAGATACCAGTATAGCATAGTACAAATATAGAAAACATTCCACCATGCCAAATTTGATACATCTTTGTAAGAACATAGGTTTGTTTCATTCCTTTCAGATGAAAATATCTTTAATATCGAGATGAACAGAAAAAAGAATTCATAAGAGAGAAGAATGCACCTGTTATGACATCTATCAAATTTTATTCTGTGTCAGCTAATTTGAAATTTTATCTTTGTATTTTTGTTCTGCACAGATCGTCAATGATCTTGAGAAATAGTCATATGAACAAGAGAGTCAAATGGAAGATAAAAACGTAGTTGCATATGTTAGCCTAATGGAACCGCGGTTCTGGAAACCCAATCTCAAGATATGGTTTTTGCAGGTGGAGTTTAGAAATCCGAATATTAGGGATGATCAAACAAATTATGATTATGTTGTAAATTTAATTGAGATACGTCCACCTTACGAAAAGAAATATAAACCTTATAAAGCAGGGGTGGCCAAGACGTCGACTGGTAGACCGCGAAAACATTTTAGGTAGTCCACGCGACCATCCAGATATTGACCTCGGATATTAACAATTTAATTTATGACTTATGACATACAATCAATGAATTATTTAAAAATTTACCACAGTCAGGGGTCGGAGTACAGAATTTTTTTTTTTCAGGACACTATTTTCAAGAAATATCAGGACATTTTTCAGGACATATTTCAATAATTAAAGAAAACCAATGTTACTTTTAGTAAAGTTCCCAACGTTCTATTTTGAATTGGTAATCCGATAATGGTAAATCAGAGTGCATAGGTTCGGGTGAAATAATTGCGAAGAAAATTACAGATGCTAATTTTAATTTATTTTTCTAGAGCATCACAACACAAAACAAGCATTTGAAATCAATCACATGGCTTGAGAAGCCGATAGATATATTTTTAAGACTGGCGTCTCTAACACACATAATTAACTAATGAAGCTAGCTAAAGTAGCCCAAACAATTAACTATTCGTAAATAATGAGACTGATGTCTCCAATAATATATCCCTTATATATGATGGCTTAAGAAGCCTAAACAAATAGATTATTAGGAGACTGGCGTCTCCAAATCATAACGATCCCCGATGGCTTAGGACACCCAAAACAGAAGTTGCAAGTTTCAGAGACATGTACACTCTGTTTCATACCCCTCTCTGTAATCATTCCGCCAACCTTTTCTTTTGGTCTCGAAGAGGAGGGGAGGAAGGTGTGGCCAGATGTTGTGTCTAAGTGCTTTCGATTCTCACACTTTTACATATTAATTTCTGTTTATGCATAAAACACATTTTAGAAAGGAATAAACTATTTAATAAATTCTGAGTTTTTTAATTTTCAATACAACAATATGAAAAATAATACAGAAATTGAAACTTTTTATACTGAACATTTTCTGAAAATTAATAAGTTACATGATAAATGCTTTAAATTAACAGTTAATTTATGTATAATTGAATAATGTTCAGTTTGAACTGGATGCATTAGCATTTAATTCCAATAACTTAATACTGCACTTTTCTAATTTATCATTCACAGATGCAATCTCTGCATTAGCAACAGACAGCATCATTTGTCCAACTTTCACATCACTCATATTATCATCACTGATAGCACATGCTATTTTTTTAGTTGCATCATCCAAAAGTTTTTGAGCTACACACTGATTATCAAGCAAATTTTTCTTTTCTTCCTCAAGTTCATTAATTTTTTCTAATAGGTGCGATTGTTTAAACTTTTTTTCACTAGTAGCTTCTACATCTTCCTCGTCCTTTCTTTTCTTCTCTAATTCTGTTACATCTTTTGATTTTTCCATGTATGATGCATATTCTGCATGAGATTTCTGAATATAATGCATTATTTCTTTGATATATGGAATAGAGGAAACAGAATTTCCATGCATTCGAATAACATCATGACAAATCCGTAAACTTTGAACGGTTAATTCCGATAAAGAAGCTCTCTCCTTTGTCACAACATAATTGTTAGTTGAAAACCCTCTTTCTGGTTGGGAATTTACATTCAATAACGACAAACATGCTTTAACCACTCTAGAAAGAGTAGGATATTTTATATAACCACCAGCATCTTTTATATTAAAAACCGCATTCCAATATTTACAGATATTTTGATCATTATCATAATCATTCACAATCAAAGTCACATCTTCACACATGTAAAGAATCCACTCTTCATTCATCTTATCAAAATCTGAAGAAGTTTTATTCACATGAGGAATATGTTGAATTAATCTGCTACATGAACTCCTAGACTCTTCCTTTTTTCTATTATAAGGAGACAAACACTGGAGATCTTTGAGTAAAGGATTTGTTATAGGAAGTTTTTGAAGCAAATGCTTTGAAGTTGCTATGTAGCAGCTTCTAATACTTTGTAGAAATGTTGTTTTATCAGTAAGTTCTTCCAGCATTGCTTTTGCACCATGACCTACTTCAATCTTGTTTAAATTTAACCAATTTTTTCCTGAATCAACATTAATTTGTAGCAATTTTACTCCATTTTTTTCACAGATTTCTTCTGGGTTTAAAAATTTAAACATAATACTGCGAACAAGTTCATTTAACTTATTGTACATCACATGTACTAAAGGTTCGACTTTTTGCATTAGAAGTAAATAAGGTTCAAAAGTTTTACAAAAAAAATGAAACAAAATGCAGATATGCCAGAGTCTTAGGGTCTTTCAAATGTTTTATAATCCGAAGATGTCTATCAGAAAGAGGAGATTTCGACTCTTTAGGTATTTTAACAATAAATATTCCTTTAGAACATCATATTGCTCAACAATTCTCTCACAAACTGAGCCCAAAGTTAACCAACGGCTCTCAACATGACGAAGGTAACTATGTCTAGCTAAAGTTTCTTCCAGTATTTCTAACTGTAAGGAATGATAATCTTCCCTTCTTGCAGGAGATAGCTTGAAAAATTGATGAATATCTATAGCAAATCCATCAATATTACAATCAATTTTATCAATACCCTTACGCAGTGCTCCATGGATTATGTGTAAGCAACATGTACCCAAATCAATTAGTACTGGTAAACTTTGCTTACTCAGTTCACTATTTATTTGCTTTAAAACAGCTAAATTAACTCTTGGTCCATCCATTGACAACTGCATTAATTTTTCTAAATTCAAACCATTATTTTGAATAAAACTTAATAAAATTTTTACAATTTTATTGGCTTCAGCATGCCCTAAAAATGTGATTCGAGGTAACAAATGACATTTTTACCTTGTTTATCATACCAATATGAGATGTAAATATCCAACTGTTTCTTTATTTGTTTTGTAGTAGTTTCATCGAAAAGTAAAACAAAATATGAAGTGCCGATATCCCGGAACAAAAGAGTTTTGAAATACGGACCTAATCCAAAATTAATCATATACCTTACTTTTTTGTCAGATAATTTGAGATTTTTTGCTATGGAGGAATCATCAAAAATTTCTCCGTAAATGTTAGCTAAATCATTCAAAGATGAAAAAGAATAATTATTTTTTATTGCCACTAAAACTAAAATGGTTTCAGCTTTAATGGTTTTCTCTGATGTCGTTTTGGGGAGCCATGATTTGTTATTCACTACTACAGTCGATGTCGAGGATCAGATGAAGTTGATGACTTGATAGTAAATAGTGTTTGATTCTTGTAACAGTTCACAGCTTTTTTGTGTTTTAATCCATCTGCATGCGCAAGCACTTGTCTAAAACCCATATTTGAAACACTGAATTTGCTTTTGCATTCGAAGCACTCCACAGAATGAACATCGTCAACACTTCGGCACCATGTCTTGATTAGACATTTATTCCCATCTTGCAGTTCCAACCATTTGTCGGAAAATTTCGTTTTCCTTGGCATTTTTAAAAAAAAATTAATTGTTTTCAAAAAATAAAATTCTGAGCTTGGTAATAAAAATTTTTCAAAACACCCATCAAAATCTTTCAAAATAGCGCGATAAGCATTTCAAGCATGCGCATAAACGTAGGCCAATAATTCTCACAATTTCGACATCATTGTAAATAGTTGTGCACTACTAAAACCAGAATCTTTGTCTGTAAAGGCACAAAATAGAATTTAATGGTAAACCCAAACCTAAATTTTTTTGACTTCAGACACGCGTGAGCAATGGCTGAAAACGAGGCGGAGACGAATGTATGGCAACCCTATTTGCGGTTTGAAAGAGAACAAAAAAAGGAGGAAATTTTTCTTTCTTTTTGCATAGCAGTTGAAAGAAAAAATATATTCCTCTGAAAGAAAAATTTACAACTGAAAAATATAAAATTATTAATTGAAATTAAACTTTCAAAGGAATGTAATAAAAAATTAAGGAATTCCAGGATTTATTTTGAAAAATAAGGACATTTCAGGACGTTTTTTAAAAAATCAGGAATTTCAGGAATATCAGGACAACTCCGAGCCCTGACCACAGTCTACGCTTTAAAACCCAAAACAAACCGTACTAAGATTTATGAATTAAGGTTTACGATTTAAAACCTAAAATGGACATGATGAGCACGATTAAAACATTAAAAAAAAAACTATAGAAAGGAGTGCATCTCAATTCAGAAAACATGAATTGAGAAACTTCAAAAACATGGAGGAATATATACAGTGCCAAATTTCAACTAAACGAAATGAATAGGATGGTCAGTTTTTGATATATGAATACTTTGATTATTTTCGTCAGTAAATTTTATTTTGTAAATATTAAGATTTTTTTTTAGAAAAATTACATAATTTACCATTTTTCTTGTTACCGAAAATAAATATGTACATTAATTTAGCTCTGCCATTGGTAGACCACCTTCGATATTTTAAATGTGGAGTAGACCCCGGATCCCAAAAGTTTGGCCACCCCTGTTATAAAGAACGCTTGTTTCAACGTTTGGTGACAGCGAAACGTAACGAATTAAAAACTTTTTACGAATCATGAAATTGGTTATCTAAAACAGTATTAAATGAAATTTAAAGATTGGCAGATCAAAATTTATGGAACTTAAAAACTATCATTCCATTTAATCGAAGTCACGTTAACTTCTACAAATATTAAACAGAACGTCTTCAAAATTAAGCAACAGTTAATCACTGATACTTTACAAATAACAAAAATTTTTCATAGAAAACAAGCTAGAATTATGGTTTATAGCTCCATATCAGCACCTGCAATCATGTAAAATGACCTTAAATCTTTCGGTTCAATTTGGTGATCAAAAAAACAAACTTCACTTCTCTATTATGCGATCAAGAGTAATGGTTCTGAATAGAACCGTTTGTATAAAAGCGATAAACAGCTACATTATTTTTAGTGGAAACGGGAATAGAAATATCTGTAATTCCACCTATTCCATCTCAGAAAATAGTTAAAAAATTTGAACTTTTTGCCGCCAGTGTCATCCAAATAAACATTCAGACAAAAATTGCTAACGCTTAATCTGTTTTCGAAGATCAAGTGACTTGTCATTGCCTTAGTCAACAAACTAATAATAGAATAGGCTTTCTGTCATATTTAAATTTAATAAAATTTTACGGATAGCAAAAAACACAAATTAATCGATGGTGTAGCATTGTTGGAAGCTAATGTATTTCATGTAACGACAAAGTGCCAATATCCATCGTTGAAGTAGCCGATATGAAAATGTTCTCTTAAAGTTCCCTGATTTATTAAAACCTAACATTAGAAACAGAAAAATTAAATAACACTTAAACATTTTATTGAAACAGACTTTTTGCATTTGCAAAAGCTAGAAGGCTGTCTTTAGAAAAATGCAAAGCAGCAAAATTAGAATTTTGATTTTATATTGCAACCAGGGTTTTACTCCTTTTTAAACAGTTACTGGTTGCTCATGGCCAATTTTAATTGATTACAATCACGTATTGCATGGTATTTACATTTACTTTTCCACAGACATACTAACAAATACTCATGAACAAGGCTGATAATCTTAGAATAGAGATAATTACTTCATTTGGTTTGTTTTAACTTCCCTACGTGGCATTCGGTCTTCTAAACGCTGCAAGGACTTTCAAAAGGTTTATAGACATAGTGTTAAAAAGATTTAATTGCATCTTTTACTATTAGGGTGATATATTCATTGCATGACCAGTTGAAGAAACTCACTTGTCACTTTTAAACCAGGTCTTAGAAAGATCAAATACCTACTGATTACGCATAGACATCAAAATGTAAGTTATGAGAACGCGTTCCATAGAATTCTTGGGGTATAAAAATCACTTCAACAGTGATACAGCCACTTACATCAGAGGATGATGCAGAGAAACTACCAGGTACCACACATTCAATTAGTAAATTGAGAAGATTTTCGTATATGGAAAATTTTTGTCACTTTATCCAAAGTTGGGCAAAGATACAATAACATCTCATTGAATAGCTGTGCGGCGATGAAAAAAAGATAGAAAAATACTTTGAAATGAAACGAGGAAGCACAAATTTTTTTTCGAAGAATAAAGGATACAATTAAATAAAGCTACCATGGTTTCTTCTGTTCAAGATGCAGTTATTTTTTTTGACAATGGACGCATCCAACACAGCACACAATCTGTATATTTACCTCAAAACACAACCTTTAAGATCCTGCTCCACATCTTAAACACCTACTGAAAAAGAATACTCGGAGTATTATCGAGAGCTGTTTGGCATTTACAAATCCATCAAACATGACAAGACCATCTCAGAAAACATTTACTGTTTTCACGTATCACAAATAGCTAATCTTTGCATTTAAACAGAACTTGGAAGAAGCTTCATCTCGACCAGCTCATTATCTCAATTTCATTGCCGAATTCATGACCAATATTTTGTACATTGCTCGGAATGGAAACACGGTTTTATATGCTCTTTCAAGAATAGATTATCTCTGAGGTGTTTTTCGTAGATTATAATAGACTAGCTAATATCCAATAAGACGGAAGATTTAATTCTCCTACAACATTCTAGCTTAGATTTGCGCAACTTTCCGTTTCTGAACCCACCAAGAAAATATTGTCACACATCAACTAAAACTAAACGCTCTGATAAATCCAAAAATTATTTCGAGACTATATTTTCAACAATACACAATCTCTGTCATCTTGACTAGAAGGAAATTCATTATAAACTAATTTATAATGTGGACTTGTGCTTAACATAATGGATTGAAAAAATGAGAGTTAAGGTTAGTTTTGTCGCTCAAAGATCATTTTCTGCATCCGAAAGCTAATTAGACAGACCTAATTTTAAAAAAGGGATTCCGATCCATTACAAATACCCCAAAACTACTGAATCTAATGATGATGGATTAGGTTTGTCATTAGCTTACACGAACGGAGGTAAAATGTAACAAAATGTGAAAAGATCTAACTAGCATTTGCAAACTTTTTTAAAAAAAATTATTAAATTAATTTTTCCGGCGAATTTTACATTGGTGACTTTGTGATATTTTATACTTACAAAAGATAGTATAATAACATTTTTTTCGAATAGATTTTCGACAACTTTGATGATTATAGAAGTTTGAATGACTACTATAGAGAACTTCCTATTTTTATAAATTAAATATATAAAATTACTTTGTCTTTAGATTTTATAAACTTATAAAACACACAGCTTAGAATTTTTCTCGTTTACAATATTATTTTTCTAATCAACTCTTCATAAAATTTAAAAAACATTTTTTCTTTACAGAATTAAATTTGAAAGTTATCAGCCGTTTCCTCAGAATCTATTCTACACAGTAAAGAACATGATAGTTTAATTTCTCAATATAAAAAATCTATATAACACACACTTGGAATTTTTATTAATTTTGTTAGGGAATTATTTGTTAATTTATGCAGGAAAACAATTATATGTATCCATATATGTATAGAGTAAACTAAAACTGACAGTGTTAACTATTCAATCACAATTCTTAATATTTAGATTAGAACTCAATAACTGTCTAACCGCAATTAGATTTTAATTTAGAGAAATTATAGCAAACATTTTTTTAAAAGAAATAATGGAAATTAACTTTTTTCAAAAGTGAAATCTTACATGATAGTATCTATGAAAATACATGATATGGATAACATATTTTTTTAATCTTTATTGATTAGCTTCCTTTAAAATAAGTTATTTTTGATGGAATGTTGCAGAATGAATTATGGTATGCACTGGACAGTTTCTTCTTCTAAATTATATTGAAAATATCTAATTACACAAACTGTGCTATATTTATTAAGGATAAAAGTATAAAATTTTTTTAAAATCAAAGTATATTTTAGTAGCATACGAGAGATACTTTTGGTATAACAAATTAAAAAATAAAAATAATAATTAATTGGTAAGTATAAATTATTTTCCTCAGAAATGTCCACCAACATTATAAAAATTACTATTGTGAAAAATCATTTATTTTTTTTAAATTTATCCCATTAAATATACATATAGTTCTTACAGTGTTATCAGCTTCGATGACACACATTGAAACATTAATTATAGCATTTATATATTTAGATATATTTTTTTACAAGTGGAGAATGCCACAGCAGGGAGAAAAATAGTGATTTATTTTTTAAAGATAAAATTGCAGAATTATTTATTACATGTTGGACAAGAATTTGTAAATGTTTTGGTATCTAATTCCCAAGTATGTTAACAAAAATAGGATAAACTGAAAAGGAAGATTATTAATGCAATAAAAGAAACATATAATAAAAAGTAAAATTTACAAGATTAACAGAATTTGGAATCAAATATTTTAAGACACATTTTGACATTTTTCTTTCAAAAATTGCTTTAGCATAAATTCTCAGTTTTAGTTATATTTATACGAATAACCTATATAATATTTTGTTATACCTATATGAATAAAACTTATTTAATTTTTAATAAAATTACATAAGTAAATGAGCATAATTATTATATGAATATCTTTCAATTATAATTTGTTTTTTTAAAAAATGTAATTTAAAAGACATTTGATATATGAAAAGTCACAATATATATATATACATTTATTCACAATTTTAATAAGATGACAATATTTTACAAATGTTTCAAACAGTACAATCAATTGTTTACATGGTAACAAAAATAATCCATACAAAAGTCAGAAAATGTTGCAATGTTTCACACAGGCATGGATATTATTTTCAAGGTATGTGTGTGTGTGTGTGTATATATATTTATTCATCAGGTAAATTATATTGCTATTTTTCAGTTTGTAATTAGATTAAAATAGTAAAAGCAACTGGTTCATTTGTCATGCTGTGGTCAAGTTTCACACCTGAAATCTGACTCACATACAAAATTTCAATTATTCTATAGTTTATTTGCTCACTCTGAAATAGTACATGCTCAAATGAGAGAATCAAACTCATAAATATAGAGATCAGAGCAACTAAAATATGGATAACACATGATTAATAATTGATTTATATTTTAATCAAAAATTTATTTTCATACAAAAATTTCTATGTTTAAATATTTCAAAGTTTTTAGACACAATCATTTTCATGTGTATATATTAACTTAATTTATTGTATTTAAATGATAAATTTTAATTTACACATTTTCTTTTTAATTACCATTTTATTAAAAAATGACAAATCATTTCTCATATAAATCAAATTATTCTGTGTATTTCACCTTTACAAAAATAAACAAGTTTCATAATATAAAAGAAAATTTCATATGGACTCATATGAATATATATATATATATATATATATATATATATATATATATATATATATTTAAAACACTAAGCAAGGGGTTTTTTAGACTTATATACCCCATGTAATTAGTTTGGGATTATTTTTTTATACTGTGGATACACAATTGATTAATAGTTTTAATAATCAAGAAATGTAGACTTCGGATATGACTCTTATGTTAAGAAACGCTTTTAAAGTCAGAAACAACTGTAATTAATTTTATAGTAGCTTTTTGTTTATTAAGGATACTGTTACTATTTACAATAGTGTTAAGATATATTCAAAGGAAGGATACATTTATCACCGGTAACATGGTTATTCAGTTAAAGATGAGTTATCATAATTTATAATAAGAATGCATTTCATAAAAATTGTTATGAAAATCACATGAATCTAAGATTCACATTAGCAATGTCCCCTCAATCATAACTACTAAATTATACTAAGATGTTAAAGAGTTGATA
>JAPDSC010027350.1:352084-377647 GCA_026290005.1 Latrodectus geometricus
CCACAATGCACTAATGGTGAATCTTGAATATGCGTTTCATCTCTCCGTATCCGGAGAGGAGAAATGCTGATTTGCATTTTCTTATCTCAATATTTCAGGCGTGAAAAACGTCACATGTGTGACGTAACTTATCGCCTCTCTTAGAAGTGAGGAGTGACCAATCACGGTGAGTAGAGGAAGTGTAGAGGATTTTTAACCCGCGGGACAAACCTGACAACAAACAATTTAAATGCTCTAGGCCGCACCTCTTTGTTGACGTTGCCTTCTGTTATCTCCTTTTCGAGCTCTTTAATCATCTTTTCAAATTCCACCAAAGCTTGTCTGTGATTGTCGACATATACCGGCGATGGTCTGAAAGTGCAAGAAATGTAATCAATTGTACGGTCTTTCACCAACGTTTTTGGTATGTGTTGACATTCACCGGTGAATGGCGACATTCTCTGATTTCGGTCTTTCACGGTAACATATATATATATATATATTTTGGTGAATTGCTTAAAAACCAGTAATTCTAAAATACTTAAATCTTGAAGTTGAAAAAGACACTCACAAGAAAATATTATATAAGCAAATAGGAAGTTCTACATTTATTAAAAAAATTTTGAAATTAAATAGGTAGTTTTCAATAAAAATTTGATAGAATTTCATTTGAAATGTAGTCTACCTTACAAACACAATATAGAATAATGCTGGAAATCTAAAATTGCAAGACACAATGAGATAGCATTATTAACATAAAAATCAAATTACATATAATTAAGATACATCAACATAAAAGTCACACAGTACCTAACTGAATGAATGTATAAGGATAAGAAAAAATTAAATAAATATCAAAATTTCATACATAAGGGGGGAAAAATGTGAGATTTGAGAAATTAAAAATTTTTTTTTTTCATGATAGCAGGCAAATTTTATTACTTAAGTCATTTGAGATATAAATATATTACTTAAAAACCACAATCACAAAACATTTAAAATTCACTAAATTTTACTTTATAGAGCACTGCTATCAAACACTAATAAAACATTAGCAACCATGTAATCAGAAATTACAACACAATTTCAAAAGAGAATTCTTTGATGAATTTTAAAATCATTTCCTGATATGTTTCCAGTAATAACTTGTTTATAAGATTATATCATTAATTAATTTTTATATTAAAATTTACAAAGACACAAATTCTATTTAAATTACCCAAATGAAGATTAAAACCATTTAAAATGTAGTTTCAATTAATAGTTTGTTTCACACTTTATATTTAGTATTTTTATATATACATACAATACAAATATAAGTATTTATAATGAAAATAACATTTTACAGAAGAAAATACTTTTCTTTTCAGAAACAACTTTTGAAGAGGTCAATTTTGTTGTCCAGAGCAGTTATTTCAAATCTTTTCCCTTTGCTATCATTTGTCTATAATCAACTTCCTTTTTGCTTTCATTTTCTAAATACAGTATTATAATACCAACAAAACTCAAAATTTCAATCAAATTTTTTAAATCCAATCTTTGATATTTAATACAAACATTTTTAAATAAGATTTTTTCAAAGAAGTTCAACTGAGATTTCCCTTGCTCTAAAACTGAAAATCGACTTTCATTAAAAGGCTTTTGAGGATGAGCTTTAATTATATGCTGTAAATGAAATTTTACATAGTCTTTCAGTAATGTACTTAAACTGATATTTTCAAATTCATTAGGGAGTTTGTACTTAATTGGGAAGTTATTTACATTAGTACAATAAAATGAATCCATGACATCACATGCTTGGGGATATGCATAAAATTCCTTTAAAGTTATATGTTTGACAAAATCAAGATTATGATTTGATAAGTAACATCTAATTTTTTCAAGGCTCATACCATGAACATCCTTCATCAGGTCTGCAGTAAAAGCTGTAAAGGCAGCCAATTTATCACCAGAGGATTTCACTTTCAAACGTTCCTCGCTCAAAGCTTCATCTACACTAGAATCCAATTCAGATTCTAAGGAGTCAATTTGTTCATTAGAGACGTTTGAATTTTCAACTCTATGGTGTGAGAGGTGGTTACCAATATCCTTATCTATGCTTTGTACATTTTCTGTGTTTGATTTCTTACTTGTGATAGTGGTTTTAAGGTTATACGGTTGTGAAACATTACTAGGAACATTTAAGTTTGAAGCATTGGATAAACAGGAAGAAATCAAATTTTGTCCACTACTATGATTTATAACAGGTGTATTTTGCAAGACATTTTGGTTCTGTTGGACAGGCTTATGATAGAAATCATGCAATCGTTTTAATATTAAATCTAAATTTGTTACATCACCAGAAATTTGGAAAATTGGTGGAGGAATAGAGGATGACATATTTTTATTAAATGCATTTATAACTTCAGATGAACTAGGAGTATGTGAACAATTACAACAAGGAATTGCATAAATCATAGGATAATTCCCAAGGTTAAGACTGGGTATAGTAGTTGGATAATAAGTACATGGTTGGAAAACAGGAGGACTTACAATGTGAGGCATTGGATTAAAAATAGAGCCAGTATTAAAAACGATAGGTGCTAACATTCCAGAAATAGAATTTCCTGCAGGTATATTACCAAGTCTCACTCCTTGATTTAAGCTCAAGTTATTTTCATTATTAATAAATGACATATCATTAGAATTTAGAACAGGCTTTGCTTCTTGATTTGAGTCCAAATTTACTTTGTTTTGATTTCCAGTGAACTTAGTTTTGAAACAATCAGTGTTACTTACAGATTTACTTTTGCTAGAAATTGGATTACTTTTCTCATTAGAGTTAAAAATAATATTCTCCAATTCTTTATTTAGACCGTATGAATCTTTTACTGGTAAAGTTGGTGCAGATACTTCTTTGGATGTTTTATTAATCTCGTCTTTTAAAATTTTAGAGGAAGTTCTTCTTATCGGTTTTCTACGTATTACATTCAAATTTTTGAGCATTTTTGTTGGATTTTCACATAAAATAGAATTTACCATCTCAGTTTCATTCTTTGATTTCAGTGCAACATTTGAATTGAATTGAGCTTTAGGAGAAATAGATGTTTTTTTACGTACTTTTTTAGATTGAGAACTTTTAAAGCCAGAATTTTGTTTTATATTCTTTTGAACAGAGACAGCATTTATTAAATTATCGTTGGGCTTTGCAGAAAATTTCAAAAGCAAACTTTGCAAGTTATAGTCAGAATTTTTCTTTTCAGGTACAGATATTTTATTGGGAATAGCATTAACTTGTAAAATAGATTTCTTTGGTGAACTGACTGATGAATCAACAGAGGAATGAAAATATGAATTAATAGTGTTTTTATGTTTGGAATTTATTGCACTTTTATGTCGTCCAGGAGATTCTTTTAAATTTGTGTAAGTACCTGATGTTACCTTTTGAACTAAATTCTTTCTAGTACGAGCATATAATCCATTTAGTTTTTTTTGTGGAATTGTAGAAGCAATTTCACCATTTTTGGTACATTCATCACTTTCAGCAATGTCATCTTCAAGTACTGCATCATCATAAATAAGTTTAGGTTTCTTTGAATTGGAATTTACTGACTTTTTTAATCTTTTTGAAGAAAGTTTATTTACTTTCATTGAACTGCATGATTCATTAGAATCACTTGCATTAAAAACCTCACTATTTTTAGCATTTTGAAATGAGAGTTTTTTTGAACGAGTTGTGCGTTTCTTTCCAGTATTACTTTCTTTAGAAGGTACTAGACCATTAGTTACATTTTTTTGTGAAGAAAGCATTAATGATGCATTTTTTCTAGTGTAAGTCTTAGTAGAATTAACTAACAAATCAGAAATATTTAATACTTCTGCTAATTCCATTTCAGAGCTAACTGGAACTTTTTCATTTGCTGATTCTAAATCATCAAAAAGCTCATGTTGAATGTTTTGAAAAGGTAATGAAGGTTTAGGATCAGAAAATATACCTGAAAAACTATCATCGTCATATGAATCATGTACACCATTTCCGATGTCAAATCCATCATTTTGCTTACTAACCATATTTCAAGATGTTAAAGTTCAAGCATGTAGTAGCCTAAAATTATAAAAAAATTTGTTTAGCCCATAATTTATATATATATAAAAGCATGAGTAATCACTTATTATTGAAATTTTATTTTTTGTCAATATAAATAATAAATGGAAGTTTCAAATAAACTTAGAACAAGAAAAAAATGAATATCAATAATAATTTCATTTTTTGACTATTAAGACTATGATGTTATATGTTACTTTCTAATGATTCCAATCAAAAGATAAAAGGAAAGTCAAATTTAGTGATTTTAATCAATTGAATTCTTTTAATTGCACAATTATTTTAAAGCAGAAGAAATATGACAAGAGAAAAAATAAAGTATGCATTTAATTTTTAGAAAAGTTAACAGTACTTGGAAAAGATGAAAAAGGAACCTTTTGTTTATGCATAATTTAGGATAAATAACTATGTCTAAATTAAAAAAAAAAAAAAAAAAAAAAAAACTCCGAAAGATTAAAGAATCACTAATGTTAATTTTATTAATTGGAAAAAATAAAAATAAAAAAAAATTATCAATGTAAACATACTTTAAAAGTTATAAAAAATTGAAGAGATGTTGTCCATTTATAGAATTATCCCCAAACTGGGGGCATAAGGCAGAAGTTATTATGCTAATTCAATTAGGGTGCAAATAATCTTGGCCCAGCAACATATGAAAGAAGGCAATGCCCACCTTCCCAAGTATATCAAGTGAAATCTTATCTAGCAAACCTAACTTTCCCCAGGAGCAATATTATTATTTTCTTTTATCAATAAGTTATATTTAAAGAGAAGAGAAAAACAGTATTGCAGCAAAAAATAAAGCTGATTTTATATGTGCATATGCGCTCTTACCAACAGGGATCCATTGGAGAGCAATCTTATCAATTGCAATAAACTGGCCATTGATTCATAACAAAGAAGTTTTTCTAATAGGGAAAAATACTTTTTATTCACAAAAGATTAAACTGTACTTTGAAAATGAATTAACTATTTTCATAAATATGAAATTTTAACCTTTCTTTGCATGATTTTTTCTTTATTGGTGAAATAAATCAAGTTGATATAATTCATGTTCAAAATTAAAGGAAAAATGGTTAAAAAAATCTTAGTATATATTTATAGTATAAATTTAGCAAAAAACAATATGCTAAAAATTTTCATCATCATCCAAAGTTAGATCATTAGCTTAGTACTAAATAGAAATAAAAGAGGAAAATAACAGAAGCACGTGTTACAAACCTTTCTTCCACTCATTTTCAATTTTTTAGCAATAGAAACTCTAATATAATAAAACAAAATTATAAACGAAATCATACGTTTATTGCAACTACAACAAACAGCGGAATGAGACAACTTTAAGCTTGTTTCACTGATAATGACACTTGTTTATTTTTGACAGCTATGTTTCTTTTTATGCAATGGACATTAAAAAGGTATCCAAACACGATCAACTTAAAGTGAACTTGTTCTTTTATATAATTTTTGGGCATTATAGGTTATGATGGAAATTTCCACCATTATGCAAAGATGGGTTAAAAACTTAACTGCAAAGATTTTCAGTAACAATTTTGATGGCAAGGTCTCCTGTTTTTTAAGTTGAAAGAATCTATAAAAAGTCACAGCAACAACATTTTTATTTTGGGATTAGTGGATTTTGGGATAGCTGTACTGAAGTTTCTAAATTCAGTGTTATTTAATGATTTATGGCTTCTTACCATTTTCAATAAGAAATAAATTTTTAGTTGCAAAGAACATAGATGAGGAATTCATCAAAGTCCAAATTGAAACTTGTTAATAAAACATAATTTTTAACGCAAAAATTTCAAAAGCTTGTCAGCAAGAACAGCAGATATCTTCTAATCAAAATCACAAAGATAAACATCAAAAAATTTTTTAAGTTGAAAAATTTGGGAAAAGACCTAAAAATAATATTCCCTGTAATTGAATCAGTGCATTCATCGGTACATATAAAATACATTATGATTTGTTAAACAATTGGTGCGTATTTTCATAATAGTTGCAATTGCAGAAGATTTTAAATCCATCTTAGATAGCAAATTTCTTTTTACAAAATAATACAAATATTGAAAAGTATTTCTAAGTACAATAATTCATCATTTTGATTAGACATTCATCACAACATATAATTTTCATTGTGATATTCCTAGCCCAAATATCAATAATTGGTTCTCAGAAAAACTGTTATAAATAGAGAGAGAGAGAGGAAAAAGTAAGATTTCTAAACTAAACATTAACAAGTTTAAATGATAGTTCAAAGCTTATAATGAATGGTGTTGGTAACAATGGTAGAATAATTACAATAGATAGAATGCTAAAAAATACTTAATTCAATATTTTAGAGCAGCTATTAATGCTAAACTATCTAGTTCCACATTTATTTGAATAGCATGTAGTAAAATCCTAATATTATAACAAGTTTGGCACAATTTTCAAAAATGTCACTAATGGCAAAATTACAAGATGTCCAAATGCAAAATGTTCAAAAAGCAATAATCCACTGAATTTCACCAAATTGATTAATAGGTTGTGGTAAAATAATGGTTTTCTAAAATATGATCATATTCAATCTTCCAGCTTTAAATATCACAATCAAGCACTATTTTCAATATATCAAGATTTTAAAATTATTATATTTACTTACTAAATAACAACTGCCAAACTACAAACTTAACTGCACATATTTTACAAACAAATATATAATCAATTTTTAAATTTTCTTTTAATTAATCAAAAGAATACAAACACTTTAAAAGTACGCTGTAAATAATAAAACCACACTGGTATATTAACAACCATGGTATAAATCTAAATCAATATCATAAATAAAGTATATTTTTATGAAAACTCAGGTTTTCTAATTAACCAAGCATTGGTACACATCTTAAAATAACACACACATTCTAGCTTTCACTAATACCATGGTAATATATATATATATATATATATATATATATATATATATATATATATATATATATATATATATATATATATATATATATTACTCTATAAAATAGCAAATTAAATGGTATAACAAAGTACCAAATCATCAGTTATTCTCACTTTTAATTAAAATTTAAAAAAAAGATTTTCACAAATATGAATTACAAATTAAACAATTTTACAAAATTATAACATATAATTAAATTTTAGATTATAAAATAATCAAAATTTCATACACAAAACTATTTAATAGTAAACTTAAAAAATATAAAAAACAGAACAAATTTTAAGGGTTACTAAGATTGCAAACAAATTGTGCGTATTGGAATATGTCATAAAATCATTGAACAAATTTATTCTGGCACAGAAATCTATAGGCTAGGCACTCACATTGACTAGCAGGATGGAACACAGGTGGGAAACTTTATTGTCCTCCCAAATGTTGTCAATCTCATCAAAGCCACCTAGCTACATATATTAAGCCCAATATACATATAAATGAAAAATTGTGTAAAAGAATTTAAGTATGATGAAGGTTCTCCTCAGGATTACTGTCCACACATAACTTAATATGTTGAAATAAGGATAGATTGTAATATTAAACGATTGATTAGAAAACAATTTCATTTTCTTTAGATACAATAAAATTCTGATTAGTTCTCTTTGAGAGAAGCTTTGTAACTTTTGAATAAATTATACATGTGCAATTCAATTATTAACTTGGCAAAAATAATTAATTGCACAAACACTTTCTTGTAGAATTTCCCACATTTAATGCTGTCTTGTCATTGATTTAGAAAAATAACAATATTAAAAGAACCTTTAAGTAAAGGTCCTGAAAATAGTTACAATAGCTTTTGGAAACAGTTAAAAAATTATATATTTAAAACCACTTTGTGTTATTTAAGAATAAAAATCCCAATTTAAATCAACTGTGGCATTAATTTATCCTCATATTCAATTCTTTCAATCATATCACCTACATCGATACATAATAGTGTAGATGATAAACCGAGAGATGTACCCAAGGTTAGCAGGTTTTTGAATATTTACCTATCACCGAGCACCTTTTTCACCAGATCAATGCCACACCAGTGGAAGGACTTAGGATTTCATAGACACATCCTCAATCCATAGAGCTCCTGTAATTCAGTAAGGAAAAATATGCTCACCCTTGGCTTTATTTTGTATTCCATGAAATGAGAGCTAGTAAGGTTCTCATTTTGTTAACAGTGTATCGTCTAACTTCTTGAAATAAGTAACTTAATTCTTCGATTTGATTTGTTTGTTGCTCAACGATTATTTTTTGCACACAAAGGATAATTAGTCCAGGATCTACAGCTTACAGTTGATTCTGAACCACTATAAACATTCAAAATCAATATAAGATTTGAACCCACAAACTGTTGAACTGAAAGCCAACAGCTTAAATCATTCGGCTGCCAGCTTGATCTAATACCTTGGAAATCACAGAAGGTAAAAGTTAAGTAAATTCATAAAAACTAGTATATATTTGTTTCTGCATTTTAAATTTAATGCAAAAAAATAATCAAAAGTTTAATTTTCAGCGATAATTTTTTTTTATTAAATTAGCAATCATTTCCTGATGAAATGTTTAAAGAGACAAGCAATTTTATCCACAACAAATAGTTCTTTTTTCTGAAATCTATACCATTTTACATAAATTATACATCAACATGCATAAATTTAATTCCATACTGCATTGCAGACACTTTTAAGTGTCAGTCTTCAAATCAAATAAGCAGTGACAATGGGGAAATTTCTAATTTTAAATAAAAAAAATATTTTAACAAAAATTGCATAACTCAGTATGTATTACATGAAGAATAAGATTTTCACAAAGAAATTTCACTAATTTATTGAAATGTGATAAAACATCTATGTTAAAATGAAATAATATGAAGTTTTCAATTTTCAACTCCATTATACAACAACGATGATAGTAAAATTTAAAGATATGTTTCTTTTAATTTTACTAACTCAAGAAAAAAGGTATTTTAAGATGTTTCCATGAATGAAGTTATAATCAGTCTAATCACATTAGTAGTCAAGATAAAATGAAGATGATAAACCTTACATCATAGATCAGTTAAATTTTGGAAAAAACTGGTCTCAAAAGATTACTCTAACAAGTTATTTTTATATTGCTCATTAAAAGAGAGTTTCAAACTTAATTCAAAATTTTTCTCAAAGCACATCTTTTGAATGAGTATCCACTTGAATTTTGTTAGCAATTCATTATCAAAGTTACTTGTTTTAGTAACTTGCTAACAAATGAATTGTACTGATTTTATTTAACTATTTGTAAAATATCTTTGCTTCATAAAAAATCTACAAGAATCTAGTAAATATATATCTATGCAAAATAGCAAATAATTTAACTGCTGTCTAGAACAACTCAATAAAAACAAAAAAATTATTTTAAAAATGCCTAAAGTTCTCAATTTATTTTTTTATATAAGGAACTAAACTCCATTGGCATCAATAATTCATTACTATCAGAGAATATTATTGATTTATAGAAACAACTTTGTAATTAAAAATTCAGAAATATATATACTCAGGAACATTGAAAATAGTGCACCAAGAAAGAAAAAAAGTACAAGCGTGAAACTTAGCAAATAAGTACAATGAGACCCAATATGCAAATCATCCAAATTTGGTGCCATTGCATAGAATCATACACCTGGCAATGATGCTTAAATCAGGAGGTGAATAAAGGCAATTGATTAAAACTTCAGTCACATTGATGTAAGTGTCATACATATATATTTTGTTTTAATAATAAGTACTAAATTAACACATGTAAAAGTAACTACATAAGGTGCACTTACTAGTATGTCTCAGAAAATGTGTGTTAGATAAATGGTTGAGTTAGTCGATGTTATTATTAATGTATTTTATCTTGTTTTTAATAAATGATACTTTCCTACAAAAGATGCGTATTATATTCCTGTTAGAACAATAATTCTACACATATCTATCTTATTTTACTGTGTTTATACTCAGCACGTCTTCACACAGACAGTGGACCCTACATAAACTGGTGCAGAAAGGAAGATTCAGAAACATGATGATCGCAGGGAGACACGTGAGAAGACATATTACATAGTTAAGCAGTTTGAGAGGGGTTTCATTAGTTTGAAAACTATATGTTAGTTGGTATGCTGTGTTCCTTGTCAGGTTAATTGTTCAGAGTCTGTCATCAGAACATATAGGGAGCAGTGGACATGAGATGACACCCATGTGCGGAGTGCAAGGTTTGGGGCAACCAGGGGAGAGGATTGAAATTTTGTGCCACAAGTGCTTGTAGATCCTATAATGATTCATTCCACAATACACATAGATGTAGGGGCATCAGTTGTTCAACTATTTGCAAATGACTTGCGAAAGCAAATCTGGGGACAGATGACAACCACATATGGGTGTGGAGGCGCACTGATGAATGGTACAATTCCACTTTGACTACAGGAATCATGATTTGGAGGGCCATAACCTATTCATTCTAATTGGGATATGTGTATCTTAACAGGTCAGCATCATGTTGATGACATTCTTCAATCCCACATGGGAACTTTTCTAAATGATTTTCCAAGAACTTGATAATGCTCGTTCACATACTGCTCAAGTTGTTCAAGACTTCCCACCTCATGTCAGGACCCTTCCTTAGCTAACCCTCTCCACGGATTTGTCCCCAAAACCATGTTTGGGATCACCTGAAACACCAAATGTTGCCATGTCACTATGTACATGATTTGGAGGTGGGCGTTCAAGATTTATGGGCACATTTGCCTCAGGACAATGTTAGATGTCTAATCAATTCAATCCTGGACCATACAATGGTACGTATTGCAGCATGAGGCAGTCCGATGCACTATTCAGATTGCACTGTATTTGCTTAATTATCTTGATTTTGGGATCAAGTGAATTTTACATCTGCATTACTATATGTATTAAATTTCATTTATTTTTTATGCTCCCTTTTTGGTGTGGTATCTTCAGTTTCCAGAGAGTACATTTATATCAATATAGAAAAGAAAATTAATATCATTTATGTTTTTAGAAGAAATAGTTAAATAATTTCATCAAATATATTCTAAATATATAATTTTTCAAAAGAAACTTTTTCCTTTTTTTTAATGTTCAAGATTTAATTCACTAAAATTTTTACTTTAATTAGCGTTTAATTCTTTTCATTAATGATGTTTATTAATTTATTTATTCATTAACATTTGTCTAGAGTTAATTAAGAGTAAAGAAAAATATAAGTGAAATATTTTTCTATAAAACTTCTTATTAAATCTGAAAGAAATTCAATTTATTTTTGACACTGAGATATGTAATTTTGCAATTCACTGGTTGAGAAGCATGAAATTATATAGATATCTGGTCAAATATTCAACATTTGACCAAAAACAGGATAACTGGCAGCAAGAGGCTATAATTTTCACACAAAAACTGAAACTGCACACATGAAAAATAGGAATGATTTAATAAAAAATAAAAAATTGCACTGTCAAAAATTTGTTAAAAGTGTGTTATTGTTTGAAATTGATTGTACTCGTTTTTATATAACTGAAGCTGAAAATAATCTTTGCATATACAATGGATTCTTCAAGACAGATACTTTTTCTTTAATTTTGAAAAGTAAAAGTTGCTTAAAATTTCTACAAGTCAAATGAAAAATAATTTACTCAGTTTACTCATTGTAGAAATTTCATGCAATTTCAATATTAACAATTGGGTTAAAAAGATACAATTATAAGATAAGTATCATACACAAAATGTTAAGAGCACACAATTAGAAGTATTTCAACAAGGAGAATTCTGTTGAAAATTTTTTTCACTATAAATTTTTAAATAAAATTGACTAAAGTAAAAATAATGCTTTAAAAACAAAATAATTATCAAATTAACAATTAGAGATAAAATTTGAAATAACTTTGTGTTCATAGGAAATAATGCAAAACTAAATGTAAATGTTTAAAAAAGCAATCAATACAAGAAACAAACGTAATTTTTCACTATTACGATATTTTTCTTTATATAATCGGAAAAACTTTTTAAAAGTAGTAAAAAAAAAACCATAATCACCAAGCAATAAAATTTTTTCCAGCGAATAGTTGAAAGTATACAGGAGAAAATTCTAGAAAAACATATTGATTTTCAGTTTTTAATAACTTTTAAAACAAAGTTTGATATAATTTTTAAAAATAAAATATACATTACAAATTTATGAAAGAAAGGGATTATTTTTTAATAGCACACTGGATACATTTTTTTCTCTTCTACTGCGCATGCTTTATTTTTCACCTTACAATAACAGGTTTATTTTTATTATTTGCCTTCTATAGCTTTTAGTTTAAAATCTGTTGGGTAATTTATACAATTTTGCATCCACATGACGATATATAAACTCAAATACTTTCAAAATGAAACAACTCAGGTGAAGACAATGATAGCCAAAAGTAATTGTAATATTTTTCAGAGAAATTCATCATCCGACAAATATGACTATGACTGAAGTTAGCCAAGTCAGATAGTGCCATCTGTTATTTTATAAAAAATTAATCGTGTTTCTTTCAAAACTTTATAGTAAGCTTTTCTGATGGAAATTTTTTTTAAAAATTAGATTATCTGTGAGTTACATCAGGAAAAATATGGTAATTATTAAAAGACAACAAAATGTCTGTATATAATTATTACTGGATATTTGATATTAGTTTGAGTAAATACTCATTAGATTATCGATTGAGAATTAGGAAATTCTAACTTTCTTTAACATTATTAGATTAATTGATTATATCATTGGAGTCAGTAGAGCAATAAATTTGCCAAATTGGTGTTTACTGTGATGGAACATATTCTTGTGATTTTATGACATAACTTGATGTGAGCATGCACAAAATATGTTTGGAGTTTTATAAGACAAGAAGCTATTGCTTTATTTTGCTTCTTTCATTTATCGTTGAAATTTATTGTTATATTTTATTTTGAAAGTGAAAAGTATGTATGGTGATAAATTGAATATGCATTTTTTTTACTCTACAATTGATAGTTAAGTGAGTACTTTATGTATTATTAAAATTACCATTGTATGTAATAGTTTATGTGATTTATTGAAAATAGTAGAAATATTTAAAATATATGTATTTAGATTTATTGTGAATTGCAGCAATTAGAAACTCAAGCTTTTATAAAAATGTCTATTATTTACATTATCAATTTAGTTTTATCGCATGGTTGTTTCTGGTAGACTACATTACATTGATGTTTTTAAAGTTGGGTGTCTCTGCCTGGTTAATTAAAAAGGGAGTTTTCATGAAAATGAGCAATTTATGTTAGTGATATATTTTTTATTGGTAAAATCCAACAAACCAAGGCAGACTTGGAATAATTTAAAATTTTTATATTAAGTCCTGTACATTTATCTCACCAATTTAAATTACAACACATTGGGCCATATACATTACTCAAAATTCCAATTACGTTCAAATCCAAACTTTCCAATCTCAAGCTAATTTAGATTTTAAACATTTCATTATAAATCCTAACTAAAAATATTACAAAAATAATTACTAGAAATTGATTCCAGAAAGATTACACAAAGCTGTACAAAATGAATATAAGATAGTTAAACATAACAGTCTAGAGCAGGAGACAATTGATAATAAAATTGCAAAATTCTACAAGCTGCTACAGATTTGGTGCAATTTCCAATTTTCCTGCCAAGCACTCCACAGTTATATTGCTAACCTATATTACACCATGCTGCACAATATCCTGTTTTCAAAATATTGATTGCACTCAACATAAAATTTTAATACTAAATACAGAGTTATATGTGTTTTCAAATATTGAAATTTCCAATATTTCATTGTATCAACTTGCTATAGAAGTATTATAAAATTAAAGAGTAGACTTAATTTTATACATTTTACACAGATTACATATTATAAATCAAAGATAAAATAAAAATCAATATTGCTACTCATACTTAGTCAATAAAATACACATAATTTTTAATTTTCTATTAATTAATTAACAGAATATAATTACTTTCAAAGTATGTTATATATAACAAAATTAAGAAAGGGTGAAAATGCGCTTTAGATCCCCTACTCTGGCAACTTGGCGAAAGTGTGCTGTGGGTCCCATACTTGGCGGGTTTTCAAAAACGCTGTTGTCATGGCGATAATGGAATACGATTTTAAACTAATTAGAAACCAATGAAAATGACCGATTTTTCAAACTGAAACTAATTAACGACCAATGAAAATGCTAAAGAAAAAAAACCAATTAATGAGCATGCGCGAAAAAGCGCAAATTATTCCCTCCTGAGGTTGCCATAAAGAGCTCATTAGGTATAAATACGTCCGGTTTACCACGCTTAGTGCATTTATCGCCAAGTTGGCAGAGTAGGGACCTAAAGCGCAGATTAACGTAAGAAAGTATTAATACAACATAAGTCTAAATCAATAAAATAATACATTTTAAAGAAAAACTTTGGTTTCTAATTAATTGGGATGTGATGTCCACCTTAATAAACACCTGTTGGAATGTAATCTAGAATGAGATAACTGTGCAATAAAGCTAAATCAATAGAGTAAATACATTTTCACGAATACTCTGCTTTAAATTAAATAGCCTTACAATTCACAATAAACTTAAATATATATATGTCTATATTATACTCAATAAATTACAGAAAATAATTACATACAACACCAAATAACTCAAAGTAAGGACATACCTAATCATTACTAGCAAAATAATTATCAAAATAAAATACGCTAATTTATTATGATTCATGGATTTCACTTTTTGCACACGAATACAAAAATCTGAATTTTTAATTTTATTCATTTCAAAATTAAAACTATTTTTCTAAATCACAACTTCAAACACAAATGTTTTCAGCATAAACACAGAAAAAACCTACATCACTTTGCAAATGCTTCATGGATTACTATTACTCAAAAAAAAATTTTATGCATGCACACATTATAAAATTACAAGAATCCATCTGGGCATAGTAATCTACAGGTTTGGCACATTTGACACCTGTATCTATTTGTAAAATTTAGCCCTTTGAATTCATTTTGGCAGAATTTTCTTTAAAATAACACAGCATTTTTTTAAATCAAAATTCATTTTTATTTAATGTATTTTCTTATAAAAATTGAGATATTGTAGCATATTTTCTACTATTTTAAGAACCATTATTTTGATAAGTTAAGCTTTTTAATGACGTATTAGTTGATATTTATGGCCATAATATATTTTAATAAAATAAATGCAACAAGCGTCAATACTGAACCATTCCAGAATGGTAGTCTAGGTTTAAACAAATCTTCACTTGAGTATTCTCATACAACAGGCAAACAAATCTTTATTAAAGATATAACAAAAATTTTCATAATATTTACATAACGTGCTACATTGAAAATTACATTAGTTTTGCTTTTGAGAAAAAATAAGCGAAAGCAATGATTATAAATTATTTTTTTATTCGATACAGTAAATTATAAATCTAAATTTGAAACTGATTCAATTACAAGAACATCTCCTCAATATTTATTACAAAATGAAAAATACACTTGAATAAACAAATGCTGTAAATAATAACCACACGCTTTATAAGACAGTTATACTAAGATTGATATCATAACATTTATATGAAATGTTTTTGATAATGCTTCAACAAATTAATAAATACAACAATAATTTCAGATTCAGCGAAAAATTTAAATACTATATATTTACCCGACAATCAGAAAAAACTTCTCATAAATTAAAAATCTAGAATACAACTTAAAGCAAATTAATTGTCAATATTTTTATGATTTGAGTCACTATTCCCTCCGCAAAATATGCTATGCATTTCAGTTCAGTTGCTAACTATGCTAAATTTTACAAATTAAATACACTAGAAACCTTGCATTGTTTTGAACTAAAGATATTATTTTTACAAAACATTATTACTGACCTAAGATTATTTTATAAAAATATTTTTGACCTAAGCAGTTTTTTTGTTTTTAAGTACTAATCGATACACTATGTAAATATTGTATTTCTAAGTATTTAACCGATTGAAACTGGCAGCAGTTGATTTAAGGTGAAGTAGTGAGAACTTTTGTTTTTATCCTTAGTTACATAAGTCTATTGCGTATACATAGCTACGAAATTGAGATGGCTATGGTAAGCGCTAATGTATTTTTTCGTGAAATCAGTAAAATAAGCAAATGTATAATTGTTCAGCAAAGAGGAGCTGTCACAGCTGCAGCTTCGAAAGCGAATGTGAAAACATTTTCCATTTACCGTTGGGATCCCGATAATCCGAAAGAAAAACCCCGAATGCAAGATTACGAAGTTGATTTAAATAATTGTGGCCCGATGGTATTAGATGCCTTGATTAAGATCAAGAACGAATTAGATCCAACTCTGACATTCCGTAGATCTTGCCGAGAGGGCATTTGTGGGTCTTGTGCAATGAACATCGGTGGTGTCAATACTTTGGCATGCATTTGTAAAATTGATACTGATGTTAAAAAGGTATCAAAAATATATCCTTTACCCCACATGTATGTGGTCAAAGATCTTGTTCCTGATATGAATAACTTCTATCAACAATACAAGTCTATTCAACCGTGGTTGCAGAAGAAAACGGAGGAACCCTATGGCCAGAAGCAGAATTTGCAAAGTATTGAAGACAGGAAGAAATTGGATGGATTGTATGAATGCATTCTTTGTGCTTGTTGTTCTACATCTTGTCCAAGTTATTGGTGGAATGGTGATCGTTATTTAGGGCCTGCAGTCCTCATGCAAGCATATAGATGGGTCATAGATTCTCGTGATGAAGAAACTGAAAAAAGATTGGACAAGTTGCGGGATCCATTTTCAGTCTACAGGTGTCATACAATTATGAATTGCACCAAAACCTGTCCAAAAAGTCTGAATCCTGGTCGTGCTATTGGTGAGTTGAAGAAGCTACTTTCTGGGTTATCCAAGAAGGATACACCACAGTTATCCGGTGAAGCATAGTTGTGAAGTTGCATTAAAGAAATGTTTTCCCCAAAATATTGGCAATTAATGAATACAAAAAGCTTTTTCATCAGAGATCTGAAGAAACTGGCATTTTAAATGTAGAATATTTTTTCTGTATAAATACTCACATTAAAATGATGTAATTATAGATATAAAAGAAATAATTAAATGTCACTGAATCCTAAACTTGTCCTCTTTGTCCCATTTTATTTTGTAACTACAAACAATAATTTTAAACTGGTTTTGCATACAATTAATTTATTTTTGGTAAAAAGTAATTAAATTTTTTTATCAATTATTACTTGACTCTAATATAGTTTCATAGTAAAATGACTATAATATATTTGTATTTAGGAATTATTCACATAAAAATGACAGGTCAAAATTTTATTTATTTCTTATATACATAAATGCAGGGAAATTAGAAAATTATGCTCCAAAAATTTAGTTTTTTAATAATTTATATAAATTAAACTATCTTTTAAATAAATATTTTCATGAAGCATTCTGCGGAAAAATAATGTAAATTAAATAATTCTCTTTCAATACAGATCATAGTAACCTAGTTGAAAAAAAGTGGTATTCTTATGACCTGGAGGCCATAAGTTCTATTCCTGACCCAGTCAAGGATCTATTGTATTCATTTTTGGCAACTGAAACAAAAAATATGTTATGGTTGTAATGTCCTTTGACTGGTGTGGAGAGGAGGATGTTAAAATTATAAATTTTAGCACTGTTCTCTCAAATTTTGACCTTATTTCTTGATTATGGTTTAAAAATACAAGGTGGTTGGCTGTATTTATTGGTTAATTTGTCAATGGATACACATTCAGAAATATTGCTAATAGTTTTTTTTAATGGGATTATCACAATTAACAGTCATACCATCATTTTTTAAATACTTATTTGCAATAATTCTGTGATCATTTGACGTTATATAAAGGCAATTTTATTTAAAATATTTTTTGTTTAAAGGGTTTTTTGTATTTTTTCAAACAGTAATTATTAATTTTGTTTTTAATATAGATAAAATATACAGAATCTAAAGTATTTGATATTCAGTAGTGTATATGTGTAGTTTATTGAGAAGATTTACAATTTATGCATTACTAAATTGATATTTAGAAAAGGACAATATTTTTAGGGGTAATACTAATATTTAAATATACACAATAATGCAGTTTTTCAACTATATGGATAAGTTATTAATTGAATTATTTTGAACTATTCTCGCATTCATTTTTTATTCAAAACTAGTATTTTGATAAAAAAAATTTTGAGCAAAACATCCAAATTTAGGTTATTTAAATATGATATGGAATTTGCTGTACTATATATTGATTCCAATATTATGAAATACCTGATATAATTCCCAGATATTACTAAATTTTTGAGAATATGGAAATTTTTTGTATATGTTCATCAAGATACCTTAACTTTATCCATTTTAGAGTTCACTTAGATTATAGGCTTGTTAAATATTGAAAATTTAATTTTCTCTATCGCATTAATTCATTTTTTGTCTTAACATTTTTTTAAAATTTGTTAATATACTATAATATTAATAATATATATATATATATTTCTTGCTAATAGTATATCTATGGAAGATTTAATCTAAATAAAAAGTTTAATAATTTACAATGAAAATGTTAATAAAATGTATTAGGTGATAAACAGTCCTAAATTCTTTTATTAAACTATTTAAATCTTAGTTGTTGTAAAGTCTTACTACACAGAATACCCAATGCCTTTAATTATTGATAAGTATGGAATAAACAAATCTGTCAACATTCTATTAAGAATAGAATAGTTCTTTTTGTGGAAATGTATGCTTTTAATTAGAAATTGCAATCACTCATTTTCTTTGTCAAGGTTCTTTAGTTTCCCCTGATTCTTAAGGTGGTTTTTTATTCCAAACCAGTTGTTTGTTGGATTTCAAATTTTTTATGTACTAGAGGCTGTTTTATTGATAAATTTATCCTCTTAATACACATAACTTGTCATAAATAGACAAATTTCCAACTGAGTGATTATACATCTAATCTTCAGCACATTATGTTTTCATTATTCAACTTTGGCTATCAGTATTTATAGCAGTTCAAAATCTATTTAAAATTGATATCTCATTTAAAATTTATCTAATTTACTAAGCAGAAAAAACTTTATGGTTATAAATTAAAGGATTCAAATTTAGCACCTCTTATTGCAACAAATATTTGCCAAAATGATTCATTATACTTTATATAAAGCTTCCATTTTTATGTTGCTTAAATAATTTATTTTTGTTAGGCTTATGTAAATTTTTATTTCACTTAAAAATTACTTATGTGGTGTTTTTCATTTTATTTTTTATTTCACTCAATGTTTTCATTTTTATGAGTAGCATATTGTTTAAGAATCATCTATCATTATTCTAGTAAATTTTAAAGCATAATTTCAATGAAAATTATTTCTTAGATTTAAATTGATTAACGAATGTTATTAACAGATATGCAATCATGTGATGTGTTCGTTTATTTGGCAATATTAATGCATTACCAAATTAACTGAATTTGCTATTTATCTATCATTTATTACAAAATAGAATTTGTATTTTATAAAACTTAGGAAATTATTTGGAATATTTCCATCAATATTGGTTGAAAAATAATAATTCAAACATGTATAGGACTTTTAAATATTATTTAACTTTAATATTATTTTGAAAGAATTGATTTAGTGCTAGTGCATTTTTATTGTATTTGTGTCTATTCCTATGAAACATTTCTTGAATGAAAAAATATTTAAGTTCTGAGTAATTGTTCTTATAATTGGTTAATTATATACAAGCCTGTTCTGCATATCTTATTTTAATTTAAATATGTATTAAGTGTACATAAGAAATATATATTTTGAATTTTACTTTGCTTTATTAAATACTTAGTTTTCATTTAAATTAAATTTATCCTTCTCAAGAAGTAAACTTACTTATTTGTAGAAAAATATTTCTTTCCAAATCGAGTGAAAATTATTTTAGATTATTATCTATTTAATGTGTGTATGTTTTTTTTATATACAGGTGGTACAATTCAATAGACAAAACAAAAATAAATGCAAATGAGAAACCACGTAATTAATTTATGATATATATCAACAAATAAAGCATTATCTTTTCATTTAAATTAAATATTCTTAACTGGAATTTCCCTAAGATATTAAAAATTAGATATCACTATTTTTACTTAAAATAAACACTCAATGAATGATTACAATTTTCTTTCGAAGCTGATTCAATTAATCTGAATGGAGAATTCTAAAAGCAGTTGAATACACATGTTAAAATTACTTTTAATTAAGAATTAAATACAATTGTATTTAATGTGTGAGGCTATAATTATAGCCTGAAACATCTATAGAATAATATATAATTATTCAATGCATATTGTAGTATTTTAATGTTTGCAAATTCTATCCAAATACACAATTACATGAATAATATTCTAATAATTTGATCATGTTGTAACTTCTCCATAGTTTTTGCCTTTTATAAATAACAAAAACCTGAAACTGTCAGTATTGAAATTGCAGTATTCATAAACAGATGATATATTTTTATTCATCTCTTAGTTGTCTTTAGGAATTATTTCATAATTTAAGTTAGATTAATTAGTTCAGAATTAAAGTGTGTCCCTATGTGAGAACAGGACAGAATTTTTATTTTTAAATATATACGTGTATTCTTTAGCATTTTGGAATTGATATATTTGGAAAATATTATTCACTTCAGTAAAACGAAAGGCTAAAGTGAACATTGCGCTTACAGCTCGCCAATGACAAAAAGTAGCTTGTGGTAAAATTTGGTTACTTTTATCCCCATCGCCAAATTAATTCACTAAAACCAATCAATCACCAAATGTAGGTTTGTGTTGTGGAATTATCTTAGTCAAATCATCGCTAGATGGCGCTTCAACACCTGGCATATTCCAAATATTAATTGTCGATTACTTACAATATATATTGTGTATGTTTTAATTTTGTTAAGACATCCAAATAATTTTATACAGAAATTTGATAGAATTTTTTTTAAACGTCACGTTTAAAAATATGTGAATCATAATTGGTTTTTCAAACGCTTAAGCAAATTACGTATACCACTTGTGACTTTGACTTCACGAAAAGTTAGTGACGAGAATTAATTGAAGCGTTTCATAATTCCAGTTTATGTCATTTGCATTTTTAATCTCACATTTGATGCAACAAAATTTTGCTTCTAAAATTTAGTTCACTTGAATTTCGTATGTTGAGAAGAAGTCTGAAATTACGTGATAAATTCCACTTAAGTGATAAAGGGAAGAAAGAAGTTATTGATTGGTGTTTGTTTACTTTTTTTAAAATATTTTTGTAGTTAATGTGGTGGGAAAATGAAACTGCTAGAAAGAATGGACCTCAGAGATAAGCGTGGATGGAGCTTGAAAGGTACTCGGCAGGTAGTGAATCAATTTGTATTTGTACAATACTTTTCTGAGTATATGTGGGTCAAGGAGCATCCCGCTTTTATTGATATCTTTTGGGATTTCATTTCCTCCATAATAGAAATTTATTCGCTGGAAAATCATGATCTAATTAGAGAAGAAGGCTGACGGTAATAATTTTAGGATAAAGTTTACTTTTGGGTACATTTTAATTTCTTTTTGACACCAAGATAAGCTCTAAAAGAAAAGTGAATAACAAAAGGACAATCCTCAAATTACGTTATTTAAAGTCTAAATATACCAGGGTTACTAAAAATTAAATTTATCGACACATTTTTCACTAAGGTAAAGGTTACTCTAATCTACAATTAACCTGAATTTTATTACAATTATTTTTTGCAGGTATAGAATTGTATTTAAATTTTCAATCGTAAACGAAATTGCAGGATTATTCCATTTTCCAAATTTTTGAATTCTTTTCTGTAATATTTTTCCATTTTTCTATTCTTGAATTCATTAAATAGGTATGTTTTTAATGGATATATTTAAAGTTTATTCCAGATTTCCTTCCTTAATTTGATTTACTAAGTATCGCAAAAATTCTTAAATTTCAGAAATTACATAAAACTTTATTTTTTTAAACACTTACATATTAGGTCATCGATCATAATAATCAAAAAGATATGGCGTCAACAATTGACGATATTAGTGTGACGTCATATCCACAACTGTTTCCAAACAAATGCAATTTAAAAATTTGTTTAATATTATATTTAAGAGTGCCTTCTTGACAAACTTGGAGATTTTTGTTTGGCTATCGATTTTATTGGTGATTTTTGTTGGCACAGAACAATAAGTTGTTCTGTTGCAACCAGAATACGATTGGATTTTGCCAGGCTTGGTGATTAACTGTGACTACAATTTGGCGAGAATCAAAGGTTAAGCAAACAAAAGGTTAAAAGTTTTAGCAAACACGTTATCCTTAAGTAATGAATATCAATTTCAAAAATAACAATTTAAAAATCTATCACCGAAGTCAATGTTTGGAAACAGTTGCTGGATATGACGTCACAACTAATGTCGTCTATTGTAAAATCTTAAGAATTTTATTTTCCAAAGTGTGAAGAAAAATATAAAAGTTAATTATTTTATTCATTGAAACAAATAGATAACTACTTTATCTTTCATTTATGATGCGGAATTGCATCATTTAAAAACTTGTATTTTTAGCGGAAATGATGTTTAACACGATTATATTGTATAGTTCAATGAAGTCTGACAATTTACTATTACGTTTTAATGATTTACAAAATTTTATCTAAAATCAATGTATTTATCAAAATAATTAATTAAACATATATCTAATTACAAAAATTAATTTACCAATTTCCTTTATTTTATTTATTGTTAAATGGAGATTATTAAATGTAATTTTCTTAATACAATAAATTCAGTTTTTTATAATTTACATAATTTCTGCCACTTTATTTCCTTTTTGTAGAATATTTCCTTTTTTTTGGGGGGGGGGGGTAGTATTTTCAAAAAGAACCAAAGAATTCTTAATATGATTTTATGTTTTCTTATATACCGTAAGGATTAGTGATTTAAAAACATTATTTTTTTTTTCTCGCTTTCTTATATGTTTGCTATCTTTTAGAAACAGCCGACTGGTGCCTATTAGGGTTGCTAATCAAATTCCAATACCTATGTTGTATTAGTTATCACGTTTGTAATTATTTTTCTGTTATGATTGTATAAAAACAACTCAACCCAAGATTTATTTTTTCGATTCATTGAATTCGAAATAACAGTTTTTGTAGAATAAAAGGTTTTTGTGAGAGATTATGCTGCTCTGGTGATTTTTATTTCTGAATAGCTTGTAAAGTTAAAATATTTGAATAGTTTGTTCCAAATAAACAGTAAAAGAATCTGATTGTCTCATATTATTTGTGACATGGCGTTCGCGACAGGACTGTTTAAATTTTGAAATTTAATGGAATGAACTCAGAAAGGCAAGTGATTTTTTATACTCGTTAGCCATTTTGAATTTTATTGATATTTTGAAGAAATATTTGATTATTATTAGCAATTATGGAAATTTTGAAATTAAAACGAAAGTCTATCAGAGCTGCATTTATTCGATTGTACAATGCTGTTGATGATGTCGCCAAAACGAAATTTGACATATCAGAGGATATGGATTGTTTGGCTACATTTTAACTTCTTAATGAAAAAAACGAACTGCTTTTGACTTTGAATGAGGAAATTTTAAGTGCATTATTAACAACTGAAAATATTGAAGAGGATATCATTGAAAACGAAATTAGGCCAGCAGATGAATATTCCCATAAATTTAAGAAGGTGAGCTTATTACTAAATCGAAAGCTTAATCCGAACATTGATATTGATGCACAGTCGACAGTTATTGATAATATAAAGCGAAAATTTAAACTCCCATGCACAGAATTGAAGAAATTTGGAGAAATTAAGGACTGGTTTCCGATCTGGGGTCAATTCCGAAAAATCGATGAATACTCCGAAATTGATGATGGCGACAAATTTCAATATTTAGTACAAGCAACTATTTTAAATTCTAGAGCTCGTGAATTAGTTGAAAGTTTCCCTCCATCTTCTGGAAACTATGCTAAAGCTATTGACTACTTGAAATCTCGGTTCGGCAGAGATGACTTCCTAGTCGAATATTATGTTCGAGAGCTGCTAAAGCTTACCTTGACTTTTAATACTAAAAACAAATCAATTAAATTATCAACTATTTATAACCGTATTGAAAACAACTAAGGTAATTAGAGACTCTAGGTGTAACAACAGCAAAATATGCTACGATGTTGTTTCCCCTCGTAGAATCTTGCTTAAGTGAAGAAGTATTAAGAGCTTGGCCGAGAAACGATAAAGGCTTAGTAAAAACATTTGAAGAATCTCGATTAGAAAGTTTAATGAACTTCCTAAAAAATGAAGTTGAAAATGAAGATAGAATCGCCCTTGCTATGCAAGGTTTCTCTTTGAAAGAAAATACAAAGTATTCTAAAATTAAAAGAGACATTCCAACTGCTGCAGGATTGTTTTCAGGAAATAAAAGTTTTCTTTCTAAGACGAAATGTGTTTTCTGTGACCGAGAGAACCATGAAGCAAAAGATTGTCATTTTGCTTGAAATATGAATTTGAACGAAAAAACGGCAAGACTTAAGAAGCATGGCTGTTGTTTTAAATGTTGGCCATGTGTCTATATATTTCATATCATTTTCATTAGTTTTCCATAGAAGTCCCAGATAATTCCTGTCCTTTTCTCTCATTTCAATCTGGAGAAATGCTTTTTCAATATCTGATGATACTCCAACAGCATATTTTCGAAATTGATTCAGTAAAGAAGGAACAAGTTCAATCAAATTAGGACCTTTTTCCAAACATGTATTCAATGATCGTGAGCCCTTCAAGTATACTGAAGCATCAAACACAGGCTTAACTTTAGTAGTTGTGCTATTTTCCTTGAATACTGTTCGGTGAGAGAGATAATGCACGTTTAAATCCTTCTTATCTTTAACTCTGTCAATGATACCTTTACGAATCCATTCATTGAAGACATCTGTATATTCTTCAATCTTCCCTGTTTCTGTGAGCTTCTTAAAAACAGTATTCAAACTCTTTTCTGCCATCTGTCTGTAATCAGGTAGCCTGTATGGCTCCAAAACCCAGGGCAAGGCAACCTCATATCGGCCTTCTTCGTTGATTGTTAGATTTTTTTAAAGTATTCAATGGTATCTTGGTGCATTTCAGTTTTCTTTTTTGATTCCTCCGGATCAGAAATTCCAATGGTTTCAAACTTCATAGATCGCTAATAGTGCATTCATTCATAAATAAACTTGTCACCATCAAGGCATTGATATCACATTCTGAACGGCCAGGTAATTTTCCCATAAGTGTCTAACTTAACAACGTTTCTATGGCTGTTATTCCAATAGAGAAATTAAGGATTTTCCCAGTCATGAGCTTTCCGGCTACGTCAGCACCAATAAG
>JAPDSC010027350.1:384130-396134 GCA_026290005.1 Latrodectus geometricus
AAAAAAAAAAAAAAAAAAAAAAAAAAAAAGAAATCGGCTGGATATAACACAACGAGGAGACTTGAGACTAATGCTAACCAAATTGGAACCTAATATAAAATCTTTGTGCAGCAAGCATCAAGCGCAAGGATCTCACTAAATTAAAATAATAAACTAATATAGAAAAATCTTTATTAAAATTATTTGAAATTTGAATATCAGTTTTTGATTATATGTTTTGAAAATCTACTTACTGTGCTTCGTTAACAATTTCCTAGTGATTTGTTCCTAAAACCTATCATTTAAGTTTCTTAAGTAAACAATTCAGTTTCTTAATAATAAAAATTATGTATGTTACATGGGGGGGGGGGCATAGGAATTTTGGAAAGGCTAAGGTGGGGCATGGCACAAAAAAGGTTGGGAAACACTGTGCTAGAGTATTTGAGGTGGTTGGAATAGACATAGCTGGTCCATTGTTTCTAAGAGATGGCTCGAAAACATGGATTTCACTCTTTACACGCGCTGTTTATCGAAGTATACATCTTGAACTCTTGTCCTCAATGTCAACCGAAAGTTTTTTATTAGCACTACGGCGTTTCATCGCACATCGTGGGTCTCCATCTGTAATATATTCTGATAATATGACAAATTTTGTCGGAGCCAGTCGAGTACTTCAATCGATTGACTGGCATCATGTAGATGAAGAAGGGAAGAAAAGAGATATCATTTGGAAATTTATACCACCATCAGCTCCATGATGGGGGGGGGGCTGGTGGGAACGACTCATTGCCCTAATGAAAGATTTACTAAAAAGAATATTAGGAAAAGCTTGTCTAAGATACGAAGAAATGAATACTCTACTCTGTGATTGTGAAGATATTGTGAATTCATGACCTTTGACATACCAGACAGAAAAAGACGATCTACAGCTTTTAACACCATCCATGTTCCTGAGAGAACATAAGAAGAAAATAGGAGTTACAAATTTTGATCATTTGGATATATCAGGCCACAGTTTGCGCAAGCGGCATTTGTACAAGTGCAAACTTCAGGCAAAAATTAGAAAACGTTTTAGACTTGAATATATAGGACAATTAAAAGAACAAACGAATAAGATCAGAAAAATCCGTGAATTTAAGGTGGGAGAAATAGTCTTAGTTGAAGTACCGAACCAGAAGCGTCTGAATTGGCCATTAGGAAGAATACTTGAGGTATTTTCTGGAAAAGATGGCATAGTTCGTCTTATCAAAGGGAAAACGAAGAATGGAGAATTATTGAGACCAGTGCAACGTTTTTATGCTCTTGAAATACAAACACCATCAGAAGAGATTTTACGGGAGAAGTTACTATCTGAATGTGATCGTAGAACAGAAGATGGAATTCACAAAGTTGAAAACCCTGTACCATCTAATTCTGATGTAGTTGAAGCACCTGGTCTTACTTCAAATACAGAAATAAATCCCAAGAAGACCCGCTTAGGCCGTAAAATTAAAGTCCCCGAACGACTGAACTTGTAAATTGATTGATACAAATTTTTGAATTTTATTTATATAAAGAAAACTCAAAAGGTGGGAGTGTTGCATCAGTTATCACGTTTGTAATTATTTTTCTGTTATGATTGTATAAAAACAACTCAACCTAAGATTTATTTTTTTCGTTTCATTGAATTCGAAATAACAATTTTTGTAGAATTAAAGGTTTTTGTGAGAGATTATGTTGCTCTGGTGATTTTTATTTCTGAATAGCTTGTTAAGTTAAAATATTTGAATAGTTTGTTCCAAACAAACAGTCAAAGAATCTGATTGTCTCTTATTATATGTGACAACCTACGTCATCTGGTAAAAAATTATCGCCAAATGTCGTTATTTTGAACGTTATCTTCACTTTTAGCAAACGAAATACAAGGTGTATTATTTGATCACTCTTATATATAATCATACATTTGCATCTATTATTTGAGATATATAATCATTTTTGAATATTGATTATCAAATATATATTGCAATTAAATCAATCATTTTCTTTTCATGATTGTGTAATAAATACAATGTTGAAACTTCATTTATCTTTTTTAGATTTTCAATGATGCCAAATATCTGAAACTCGTGTGATCGAAACACCTCAACTTTTAGATGTTTTTAGAGATATTGTGTCTAAAATCATGATAACATATACACAACAAGGCAAAATAAGCCCAGTAAAAGCAAAATAGCAGATAGAAAGAGAAAATGAAAAAGTGCAAATATATATATATATATATATATATATATATATATATATATATATATATATATATATATATATATATATATATATATATTAAAGTCAGTTCCTACTTAGGTTAACAAAAAAAGTTATGTTTTAATTACTTTTTATTAAATTTCGCATTTTCCGTTTGAGAAGATAGGCTCGATGCCTTTAATCCAGTTTATTTCTTTAGTCTCGATTATTTTTATACTTCGACGAGATTCGATCTAAAAACATGAAGATACCACGATGATGCTCTACCAGCTTTGTCATTGACGACAAATTTTTCATTTCATTATATTGCAAAAAGTAATTTATAAATAATTTTCATTAATTTTTTTTCAAATTAGAAAAAATTCCCCCTTTCTCACACACATACAATCTTTACATCTCTCTCACTAATTTATTTCAAAACTACAAAGTAGAATTTTCAAATGAAGTAATAAATCCACATTTTTAAGATAAAAATAAATAAATTTAAGAATGTAAGAAATGTAAAGTAGGGATACTAACTGTTGATTCTAACAGATGTCACCACCACAGAATCGTGTATTTTTCTCCCTTGTATGACTAAACATATTAAGTTTAGTTAAACTTAATTAATGAATTAATTTCGAAGAAACTGTAGTAACATCAAGGGTCATCCTCTACAGTTTAAAAAAAAATGTATTTGAATTTGAGTGAAAGAATAAAAAGTATTCTATTAACAATTGAAAATTTGAATAAGATATATATAGAAAAAGTGAACTAATATTAGGAATTGAAAAATAAACTTCTTTAGTTTACCAACAATGGAATTTCATCTAACCGATTTTCATATAATACTGAATATAACTATGCAAAACGACAGTATTATGTATTACTTATTTAACATTCATTATTTTCAAATTTTATGAAAATCGAAAGAATTTGATTTAAAAGACTGTCAATAAAACTTTGAATTTAAATGATGGAGATATTATAAAATATCCATTTAAAAGAAAAGCTATATTATAAGGAATTATATTGAGAGAATTATCTTTTTATTCTTGTGTAGCAACTGAGCATTCAATGGGTTTGTGGGGCATGACTAAATTGTGTTGTAACTTCTTTTAAATCAAATAAATTTTATGTAGGGAGAACGAAAATTATCAACTATCCTATGTAGTAGATATTATAAGTAAAGATAGCCATAATATTCATTAAGTCACTGTTTAAATGGTCATGGTTTAACTGTTTTAACAAGATTCGGCGTATTTTTATATTGTTTTTGATACACACTGGAAACCACCATTTGCAATTTAGAGATCTATAGTTTTTAAACAATAAAAATATTTCTAATAATTTAATAAATAATTTAATTTATCTAATAAAATAAGTTTAACAAAATATAATTTTCATCTCAAATAAGAATTTTTTTCGGAATATTAAAACTAGATATAAATGGTTGAAAGCAACTGTTTTATTGTACTATAGGAAAAATAATATGTATTCGAAAAGATTGGAACTTTCAGAAGAATTTGGTAATAATAAGGATATGTAGCTCCATTGAAATGGAATGCTTATGCACTTTCGATTATTTATAATTGCATTTTTAATTTTTCAAATTAACCCCATTGATGTCCTCACCAAGAATGGTAGTTTCTCAGAAATTCCAGTTGTCTAACAGATGCAGTAGAAGTAAAGCCATAGTGTTCTTGGTAAAAAAGCCGTTATTCTGGAATCAGTAGTAATAATGGTACCCATAAGATTCGGGGTGCTTGTAAGCAAATACATACACGGGCTGGTGAAACATTGAAGAAGCCCACTGCGGGGAATGAAAACTTTGAAAGGGACGCAAATGCATAAACAATTCCATTTCACTGGTGGGATCTCTACTAATTTTGTTCTGATCCTCATTTGCAGCTTCGCTCGATTCCGTCATTGGTGAGACAGTATGTTCTTGACTACTCTGCTCAGGAGGAGGATTTTCACTTGAAAGTTCAGTTGATGGTTCTGTTGTTGACGATGGCTCTTCCTTCTTTGGTTCTGGCAGTCTTCTCAGGCCTTGAAAATGTTGTAGGAAATAACCTTCTGGAAAAGCCTCCGGTGGATCGTTTGCTGATGCATCGTCGAGTGAAAGGTCTTGGATATCGTCGTCTTTGTGGGATTCCTCATCAACTTGGGGTTGAGTTGCTTCTATTAGCTCTGGTTGTTCACTTTTAGACTCCTCCGGCACTTCAGAGATTGCTGTATACATAAGTGGAACATCGGGTTGAGAATCTGGAATGGCTGGAAACTGTCCCTTGGGTGCTCCTTCAACACTTACGTCACCGTTGGCGACGTAACCGAGATTATCAGCTCTGTAACTAACTTCTCTAACTGCCCCATTTGGATCTTCATAAGAAAATTTTCCAATCACAACACCATCAGAATTTCTTTCCTCTGTACGACTATGACTTCCACCTTCTTTTCCGGTTTCGTATGCAAATCGATATGAACCATCGTCTTTTACTGACACTGTTTGGTACATAGGTGATCCTAGCGTAGAAGCTAATAGCGTAGCTAAAATTACCTGGAAAATTAATAAAAATGTAATCTTAATATAGAGTAAGCTATTGGAAATAAATAAATAATAAAAACTCATTTTATTCAAAACTTACCTATTTATTGGTTAATTTAGAATAAATTCTGAAGAAATATTTTAGAATAAATAAAAAAGATATAAGAAGAAATATTTTAGAATAAATAAAAAAGTGTTATTTTATAAAGTCATTTCAAATATTTCGAGTGCGTAAAAATTACTTTTTAATGAAAAATTTATATCATATATTATTATTATCATTTAAATTCACTTTATTCTTCTCGCTGGAAATTTCATATCTATTTTTATGACACTCTCTTTTTATGTTTACGATAGTGAAGAAAAGTTCTGTAAAAAAAATGAGATGGGAATTTCATAGGGCTATTTTAAATAGGACTTTTCATATACTAGAGGAATTTAGCTTTCTCTCCTATTCAATGATATTATATTTTTATTAAAAACAAATTCATATTGAGTGGTTTTTTTGCAACTATTATGGGTTGTTTCAAGACATAATCCTATTGATTTAAATTGCAATAAAAATTGAATGAATTTCTTTTACCCGGTGAAATATTTTTTGGGATTTAAAAATTCAAATCCACTCAAAAGAAATTATGTTTGTGAAGTTTACATGAAGTACGGATCATGAGCTAATATTCACCACAAATGAAAATTTAACTGTTGAAGAAGAAAATTTATTTTTACTTAAAGAAAGATTTAAAAAGATGATATTTTTTCATTTTAATTTTTTTCAAAGGAAAGTGCTGGTTATTTTATACAACATTTTATCCATTTCATTTAACTCATTTTTAAGAAATTGGTATAAGGTACATTAGTTTTCTGAGAAGTTATTTTTATTACAAAAAACTAAGTATGCTTAAAACTTCCCATTTAATATAAAAGTAGTGGTATGATCTAATTATATGCATTTAATTCTTATATTTTTACAAAACTAATAAAAAATAAAATAAAACATGTTTATATAATATTGTATTAAAATATAACTCATTCTCGAATATTTTAACAAATAATGAATTTTTTCTTCTCGAATATAAATATTTATCTTTCTTTAAAATTTCAATTATTGCAAACAGCTCAAGACTATATAATCATAGTTTTACTTTTTCATCAATCCCAGAGTAAAAATTAATTTTTGGAAATTAAGTACGAATTTACTGAAGTTGAAATATAAAAATATATATTACGTAATAAAGAGTTTTCATTATTAATATTAACAAGCACAAGAAGTTCTCACCAAAATTTCTAGACTCAAATGCACATCCAAACTAAGTAGGAAAAAGTGCGTAATTTTAACTACGATAAATATGCCATACTTTTAGACTATGTGATTTTTATTCACGTAAACCCAGACTCAAAAATTCGCAGAGCTGGCAGCTGAATGAGTAGTACTCTGGCCTGAACAATTCAAGAGTTCGATTCCCACCTCGTGTGTGGATGTTTGTAGTGGTTCAAAGATTCCAGTTTAAACTGCAGTTCCTGGTCAAATTCGTCCTCGTGTGCAAATAAACTATAATTTCTGATCTAGTTAGGCCTCGTGTGCAAAAAATGACCGAGAAACGTACCAACAGACTCCCAATTATGATTCACACACACACATACTTATTTGTTCATAAAATGGCACTGGCACTAAAGCCATTCATTTATTTATATAAAGTTATTTTACTTTGTTAATTTTTATTATTATTATCATTTTCACATGACCTGAAATCACAAACAGACTTATATAAATTGATAAAAACTGAGTTACTGTTAAATATTTATCGTATGCAAATTAAACTTGAGTGATACTTAATGAACTGTTAATTAACCTGAGATAGGATTAGCCAGACATTGAGTTATTATACACATTGGCTTATTATTAAATATTCACTAAAGAATGTAAGCAATTAACATATGATTTGACGAAACACTTAAACTGTAAGGATTGAAATTCTATGTTTAGAGAATTTCAACATTAAATTTCCTTACATTAATTTTTTACAATTAAAAAAAGAAGAAATCACTCTCATTAAACTTGTTGATTTATTATTAAATATTTACCATAACATTTGATAGGTGATTTGATAAAATAATTAAATTTTGAGCATTGAATTTTTATGTTTGGAATATATATATATCGTTGAATTTATTGAAAATTATATGACATTTAAATAGGTACATGAGGATTGAATTTAGCAATTTAAATGTGTGTCACCAATTTATGAAATAGATCTGTACCCAGAATCCTAGGTATTATGAAATGAATGTCCCAACCTCATATAGAAATAAATTTTATGAATTATTCTTCTAAAAATACTTCACAAATTTTGAAAACTTGCAAATTATTCAGATCCTAATTTGGCATGGTTGTTGACTTATAGTATACATCTGTATCTAAATTGTATTCCTGATTAAATATGAGAATATTGAATGATATAGCATTTTTTTGATTTTCTTTTGATAGTTGTTCTCAGATGTTTTCTTCAGATTGACTTTCAAAATGATGTAACATCCATTATTTTATGTCTCTCTTGTAACACCGTAAATAAATAAACATGATAATTTAATTCTATGCTAAATGTTTTTTAAACATTTACCAATATTTAAACTAATAAACTAAATAATGATAATAAACTAAATGTTTAATTTAAACGTATTTTAAATCTGTCGCATTGAAAGTTTTGTTAACAGTTATGAGAATCTTTTCAGGTCATTTGTGTATACATAGTTTTGAATCAATAACTATACTAAAATAATCATATGTGTTTTTTTAAGTCTTATAAACTATCCACTGATAATTACAATTGAAATAATTTATCAAATTATCACATTTGTGTTTGTTTCAGGTTCCAATATTTCCTTATTATACATAATGTTTCTTCCTTAATATAGATAATTTTGTGCATGTAAGCATACAGTAAAATCCTGATTATCTACTTTACGGATTATCCGTAATACGTAAATTCAAAGAAAAATAAATTTTTATAAGGAATTAGTTATATACAAAGAAATTTTTGGATGACTATGTTTTAAGTAAATCTGTAAAGAAAGCTCAAGTTTGTTATTTCTTAAGTTGTTAACATATTTCTGTTATCTGTTTTGCATATAAATTGTTCAAATGTATGTGTTGATTTTTCTTCCTTTTTTAATAACTTTGTAGATTATTAGCCAAATTGTTTTATCCTCCGCAGCCAGGCCAATAGCTCTATGGATAATTAGGAGTCAAATGCAAAAGGATTTTCAATCAACCGAAAAATTATATGGGTAATTGAGAATTTATTATTATAAGGTTTTTCACATATTAAACTCCGTGCATGGTAATCGGCTTATCGCTTTACGGTCACTCTTAGCATATGAGATCGGAGCTGCAGTTTCTGAATATTATATGAAAATCACTGACGAAGTTGGAATTGAATCCACAAGCTGTTGAATGTCAGAGCAATGGATTCACTATTCACTTGTGAGCCATTCAATAGTTCAAATTTCAAATGTGAGCTCGGATCGAATCCAAGAGGAAAAATGTCCTTTTTTTTTTATCAATTTGAGTTTAAATACTTATGTACGCCTTCTTAAGATTAAATATCATAGTTATTTTCTCTAACATGTTCTCAAAAATTTTGTCAGAATACTAGTTTGACGTATAACTTTACTATTGACTTTATTCAAAAATTGAAATTATATTATATAGTAAGCCAATATTATTATAGTAGGTAAACAATGTATCGTATGAAGAAAAAATAAGCACTTTAAACCCTCTACTGATTGAGGATATTTTTTCGACTAATCGATCCATATCGAAAGAATTCCTTACAAATTAAATTAGTTGTACCTTTGGATCATCTTTCTTAGGGAACTTCACATAGATATCGTTTAACATAAAAAAAAAAAAAAAATCAAAAGAATAATATTCAAAATAAGAAAATTTCAATGCAGTTTACTAATAAGTAATTAATAAGAATAGTTGCCTCGATTTTTTCATTCGCACAAACTGGAATCCGTACTAAGAGAGGCGCATTATTTATGGTATTAAATATTTAATCATGAGTAAGAGTGATATATAAACCTTTATGCAATATTAATATATAAAGAATATAGAAATTAATGCTTAGAAAAAATATTCACATAACACATACAATTTTAATTATGATTATTCAATTAATTAACATAATTTATATCTATATTTCATATTTTCAAAGTAGAGTGAGTCACTAAAAGTCAAAATGGATTTTGCACTTTCGAGTATTCCGCATTAAAATCGATACTTTATTATTAACAAGAATAGATTGTTTAAATTTGTTTTTAATGTAGTTAGAAATAGTGATGCTATATGCCTACGCATCTAAGTGAGTATCTATAAGCTATTTAGTATAGTTACATTTTATTCTCTTTTTCATCTTCAAGAATCAATGTTTGATTTACAAGAAAAAGTTTATGAATATTGATCGATATTGTACTTTTACCGATCATTTCGAAAAATTATTCCTTAGAAATTAATTTTATAAATTCATGTTTACAATATATAAAAAAAAAAAAAAAAAAAAAAAAAAAAAAAAGCCTAGCAAAATGAAAATTGGCGAATAGAAATCTTTCAGAAGAAATATGCTCCAATTTTTATCTAGAATCTTATTATAAAAATTATAAATTCTCAATAAAATAAAATGTCAAGGTTTTATAATCACAATAAGGAGATGTTAGAACTTTGAAACATAAAATTACATTTACATATCATGTAGCTAAATAATTAATACTCAGAATATGTGAAGAAAACATGCACATACATATATATTTAAATATAATATGAAAATAATCCAACTTACTAGTAGCTGCATCTTGAGCTCTTTCACTTATGCTACTGACAAAAGTCAAAATATAATTTCACTTAAATACTAAGGCCTGAAGCTAAATGGAGAAAACTTCTAGAGTTAAATCCGCAAGTGAGTGCATCCTTTCTCCGCCCCTCCCCCCAGTGAAATCATGCTACATCAGGCTCTGTTATTTCATACCTGTCTTTCCAGGTGAAAATTCTTCGGCGTAGACATGATTCTCGGGAGGGGTTAATTCCAAGAACTGATGTAGAATAATGAAATAATAAATAAGAAGAGCAGGGGAAAAAAATGGATGGGTGTATGAAAAAACAATGTACGCAGGGAAGAAGAAATGTCTCAAGGTTATTTTTGCTCTGAAGGTCAGGTTTAATTTTCTGTTGAGGATGCACCTGAGGGTGGGGCTGGATTCTTGTATTTTAAGATTACTTTTGTATTTTGTCTGTTGAAGTGATTCAGTTATGATTGTGAAATAGTTGTGGGACATAAGATACCACACATACATGCATTTAAATTTAAAGTATCTGACATTGGAAACTGATTTACTTAGGATAGGGCCAGGCAAAATATACAGGTGAATATACATCAGGATATAAAAGATAGTTTTTATAGATATCGAGTGATATGTATACACTATCAAGCAATATATATACCTGTCATATTCAGTTTGGATCAGTTTAAAAAAATTGATAGTAAATCATTTCTGTTAGAAAAAGTTGAAATCATCTTTCTGTAGTAATGAAAGTTTAATGAATGCAAATATAAGCACAAAAAAAAAAAAAAACTTACAGAAATTATTTATGAAATAAAAAAGCATTAAAGTCTATTCTTCACTTAAATAACTAAGGGCTTAAATGAAATTAATGATTATTTTCATAACCTTCAATCTTTATATCAATCGTATCCACAATTTCGGATCTTAAAAACTGAATTTAAATCAAAGTCAAGTCAGATTCTCTTAAGCAAATTTATAAAAGTGGAATGTATCACGTAAAATTTATTCATAAGTATTGGATCATTTTAAATCACTAGAGTTCCTATCTGATTGCATGAAAAAAAAATTCATATAAATTTATATAATGAGATCAGATTATTTTTATGCTAACAACTGTATCATATGATCGCAACTATAATATGTGGAAGTTTCTATAAGAGGTATATGTTTTCTTCTCTTTGTGTTCCGCATATGGTTTTCTTTATTATTTGATTATTTTTTTAAGTTTATAATTGTTTTACATATTACTAGCAGAATTATTGAACAATAATTTGTTTTCTTTTTTACGAGAATACATGTTTATTTCACAGTAATGAGTGACAAATTGAATTATAGCAAGAAAATGATTTATGGCAAATTATTCGCTTGGGAACCCTAATTAATCGATTAGAAACCATGGTTATAACGAAAGCTATAGCCTTGGTCCAAATGATTTAAAATAGATTTGAACTTTGTACACTTTGACACAAGAAGTTTAACCATTATCGAATGATCACATTCCGACGCATTACATCTATTTTGGATGATCAATCTGTGGCATTAACTTGCTCAATTTGAAATCCAAAGTTTTTGAGAAACATTTTGTTTGTAAAACACATTGGTTGTACCGGGAGTGCCAAAACAATGGTTTCATAAGCCAGTTTAAGTTGATTCGAAGCACGTACAGGTTGATACAAGACAGACGCTTAATAATTGCCGAATGGCTTCGTGCTCCTGACATCTATTTTAGGAAATGACTCGGGGGTTTCGACTCGTTCCAGTCGAATAAAAAATTTGTCGAAGTGCATTTTCCTCGAAGACACAAATCATTTTCTTGAAGACAAAAATCATGGTTTAACAAGCCATATCACATTAGTTCAAGCTTCTTGCTCGTTGATAACTGAACAAAAAGAAAAACAAAATTATTAAATTTAACTGTCAAGAAGGAGTTTTTTGTTTTCCTTTTTTATCATCTGTGTTTAATATAATCAGCATTAAAAATTTACATATATAACACTTATTAAGAAAATTTAACAAATATACAAAAATATAAAAGATTATTTACATTTATTAAAATTTTGAATGAAACAATTGCATTTTTTTAAAATTTTGTAATTAAACAGATCATGTTCAATGAATTATTAATCAAACAAAATGATAGTAATTAATGAAATATAAGAAATTCCTGCATTTTTCGTACTTGTAGGTAAATTTTTTGAGATAACTGATTTTGAATTTTCTAATTTTTAAAACTATCATATTATAAAGAATTTATGAGAGAATTTTAAAGTTAAAATAAGTCAAATATATGCAAATAACAATGATACTGATTAATACTTCCCCACTTCGATTTTAATTAAAGTGATTAATATCATTAAAAGTACTTTTTGGGTCATGTTTCTAATTACCTACTATAATGGTCCAGAATGAGATTCGTTA
>JAPDSC010027350.1:401134-433715 GCA_026290005.1 Latrodectus geometricus
ATTAAGTCAAATAGTTTCAGAAGCATTTTTAAGGGAAAAAATAAAATTTATTCCTTAAAATATAATTTTGTCAACATCTTTTTAATTTAATTTTACACTTAATTGTAAAATTAATTTTGCTAGTTAAATTTATTTAAACTCATAAGAGTTATAAATTATTTTATATTTATTTAAACACAATCTACATTATTAATCGTTAACATAGATATACAAAATAGACGACACACCACGAACAAGTGTTAAAGATGATAAAGATGCTATTAAGATTCAAGATTCACTGTACTGTTAAGAAATTTCCAAAAGATTTTGTAACAAAAAAAAAAAAAAAAAAAAAAAAAAAAAATATTTTTAAACGTTTTTATGCTTATAATGAAAGTAATTTATTCTTAGGCTTAAAACGTCCAATAATATGTTTTTCATTTTGTAACTTTCATGAAAGCTTTTATTTTTCTATCATTTTTTATTTGTATATTAATCTTCATTTATACTTGTCAGGGAAGTTACTCAAAAATTGTTTTAGTGATTGTGTGCAAAAAACATTAAGTAATAAGCCTTTGTCTCAGTTAATTTTATCTATAAACCAAGAATAAAATTTACATGAAGATTAAATGTGAATTTTGGGACATTATCCTTCTGTTCATAATTCATTGGGAAATCATTATAACAGTTATTTTTTTACTATGTAGTAATTTCAAACTCAGAAACAACTTTTTATGGATCGTATTTACTTAATTTTTTTTTATCATCCTTTTTTTCTTTTCTTTTTTATGTAATGAAAAGTACAATACACCTACTTACTAGAAACTTTGTTTAAAATATGAAAATATAGATTTGCTAAATAAATTCCGAAACAAATAAACGAACTATTAAAAACCGTTTGAAAGGACATTCTAAAAATAAATAAAGATATAATTTGATGTAAAAAATTTAAAATATGAACTACTAGAAAAAAAAGGAAGAGAATGCTCTTGTGATGCTGAAATGTTCTCAAAAAACGTTTATTTATTTGTAAAATTCAAATTTAAAACATAATTCTTTTGCACATTAAAATATTTTAAGCAATTGCACTTAAAAACACAAACTTAGTAGTACGGCTGGTCACGGACTGTGCATTAAAGTTAACGAATTAGAAATATTTGCCTATCACCAAGATCTTCATACATTTCAGCCAAGTTCAAGTGACGAGGTCACACTTGAGCTGGTAGCCTCCTATCCACATACACGCCACACCATAGGAAAAACATTAGACTTCAAAGATTAACGTGGACATGTCCCCAACCCACATAGCTTTAGCAACCTATTGAGGGAGAATGCGGTCACCCTCCCAAATACTGTCCGTAGCAAACGATGCTTCACTTTGCTGGTTTTAAGGGAGCGGCGTAAAACTACTGGGCTGCTGGGGGTCTACGTATACATAAAATAGTACATCGATATCCATTGGTTAATGTACATCTGTACCAAATTTGTCGGTGAAAGAGCGAATCTTGATATATATGAATCTTGATTGATGATTCATTCGGAGTATCTCCGGTGTATGTCGACAACCACCAATTTGCTCTGGTTAAGATCGAAAAGGGAAGCCGAGATCTACAGAGAGGCTAGTATGTTGGTATAGTTTTTGTTCAGCATTATCAATTAAAAGTTACGTGGAATGCAGTTGTTATAATCTTGAACATTACTTTTGTCAATTTAATGAAAGTTTGATGGTATGCGCAACATTTATTTATTTTATTACCCAATATCTTTGTTTGTATTGATTGGATGCAATGGTAAATTTTGATATTGTTAAATACAAATAAGATTATAATTGTTTTTAGTTCTCTTAAGAAACGTATTTTGACATACTTCCTCAAGTAATCTCTTTTAAATTTATGTACTACACAGCTTTGGATTACAGTATGATTTAGGTGTTAGTAAAAATTAATGATGAAAAAAAATTAATTGTTTAGTTAAAGTCAGGAGAAAAATATACTTCATTATGTCACTAATGACGAATTGTTTAATACAGGAAGATCCTGCTTAACGCGGGGTATATGTTCCATCAAAGTAAAGTGTAATATGAAACAGCATTATAAGCGAGGTTTTTCCAAACATGTCTAAATGTTCATCGCAGATAATAAGCCTTAAAATTTAATACAACGCCTTGATACATTGTTTGGATTAAAGCTATTGTGTTAAGCCACAAGAAAACCATTTGAATTTAAAGCAAGTTATTAAGTCAGATAAATTCGTTGGATGGCTTGGAGCATTATCAATTAAAAGTAGCGCTCTTGATTCAATTTTTTTTAATTTCATTTAATTCATTTCTTAATTTTAAGCTTTTAGCAGATGGCCAAAAATATTCAGTGAACCAACTCTGGAAAACTTTCATAGTTATGCATGATTTTTTATTAGACTCTCAAATTACAGGTAAAATTGATTCGGATATCTCTTTCATCACTCTTTGGTTTTTGGAATGGTAAACAAATAGAGGTTTTAATTTGAAATCTCCGCTTGCATTACCACACAGTAGAAAAATGTTAAGCGATCTTTTGCAGATTTAAATCTTGGTGCAAGTTTTTCTTTACGGGGTAGAAATGTTTCTATTTGGCATTATTTTCCAAAATAAGCCTGATTTATGAACATTAAAAACCGATTCTGGAAGATTGTTTTCTTGTTTAATTATTGTTTTTAATGTCGCTGGGAATTCAACCACCGATTTCATATCATCACTTGCTGTTTCCTGTAATCTGTACGTTCTGAAGATTATTTTAATGTTTAAATCTATTAAACTATTTTTGACTTGCAATTCATTTAACTCAAGCTGAATGTAATTAAAAATTTTTCTTATTTTTCCCATTATAATGGATTGACTTAATGGCATATTGCGTTCAATTTCGTCGTCAATCCATATAAAAAGTCTTCTTTCCATTTCCTGTATTGTATTATTTCTAGAACTGATAATTCTAGCTGCAGATTGTTCCCACACAATCAGATACGTCTAATGGATGTCCACCATATCCAGTGAATGTCATGGATAATAAATAGACGTCTACTGGGATCCATGAAAGGCTATTCAGAGGATGTTTGCTGCTCGACCACTACGGATGTCTAATAGATGTCCATTAGATATCAACTTATGGACATCAATTCATGGATATGTGTGTATTAAAAATAGACTTTTACTGGACGTTCGTTGTGGATGTAATTTGGATATTTATTGTAAATTGCAAAAATTAGCAATTTAGCAGACAGTTACTGGGGAAGCAATATGAATGAATGTGTTATTTAAATTTATTAAATAATATCATATATATTATTTGTAAAAAATCCTTTAGGTGTGATTTATAATTATGATACATTTATTTTTTTCGCGTTAGTTAATTTACTAATACATTTGAAGTCAAGAAAATGATTCTACAAACTTCGAATAATTTAGCGATGATTTAAGTCATCGCTAAATAATTATTTTTTCAATGTTTGGATAATCATTGTTTTTCCAAGTATCTTACTTTAAACTTTATGTAAATGTTCTTTTATTTTGTTGTAAAAGTGATTACATAACTAACTCAAAACCGAAACTGTAAAAGAAAGATTTTGATGTGAAAATAACTGTGGAATCGTAACTTTTCATTGCGATTGAACGTTTTGACATTCTTTACATACAATATAGAATTTTTTTAAATCAAAGTAATGTTTTAAAGATAATTTTTTTAGATTAGAACCATGAGTTTTATTAGATAAGTTTGCTAAAAACTAAAAAAAAAGTTATCAAGAGTTTTATAAACGAATAAATAAATAATGTACTTATTTTCTGGATCGTTCCATAGTCAATTACAAGTGAAAGATATTTTATTATTAATTATTGTTGGTACATAGTTTCTTATCATCTTTTATGCCTTTATTAGAAAAAGTTCGTTTTATTTAATAGTTTTGTCTTAAAATATTTTTTAGCATGGAAGAAATTAATATTTGTTAATTACATGTGGGGAATTAATATTTGTTATAGATACAGTGTAACTTAAATGCTCACAACTCAAGTTGGCAAGAAATGTGATTTGTTTTTCTAATACTAGTATATATGCACAACATGAAAATTTAGTATTATAAAGTATATAAATCAAATAAATATTTTACAAATGGAAATTTAAGTTTATATTTTGTGTTTTACATGAAATCAATTATTAAATTTATTGTATTTAATTGTTGAATTTTTGCTCAGGGCAGAATTCAAAATGGCTGCATGGAATGAAAAGAAACTTATATTGAGATGTTGGGCTCTGATTAGCTTAAAACAATAACCATATATCATTTTGAAATTCTAATTACAGGGATTGTAATTAATTGAAAACAATTAGCACTGAATTTACACGCTGGCCATTAAAATTGCTACACCATGAAGGCGACATGCTACAGACATGAAATTTATACGAAAGAAAGAAGGTGCTATGATATGCAAATGATTAGCTTTTCAGCGCATTCAGACAAAGCAGGCGCCAAGAAATGGGATCGTTTGGAAGACAACAAGTGTCTGCACGAACAGTTTAACGACGTTTGCAGCAGCACGGACTCTCAGCTCGGAGACCATGGCTGCGGCTTCCCTTGACGCTGCGTCATAGACAGGAGCGACTTCAATGGTGTTATCAACGACGAACCTGGGCGCACGAATGGCGAGACGTCATCTTTTCAGATGAATCCAGGTTCTGTGTACAGCATCATGATGGTCGCATCCGTGTTTGCCGGCATCGTGGTGAACGCACACTGGCAGCGTGCATTCCTCATCGTCATACTGGCCCAACATCTGGCGTGATGGTATGGGGTGCCATTGGATACACGTCTCAGTCAGCTCTTGTTCGCATTGACGGTGCTTTGAACAGTGCACGTTACATTTCTGGTGTGTTACGACCCGTGACTCTACCCTTTATTCGAGCCCTGCGATACTCTACGTTTCAGCAGGATAATGCCCGACCGTATGTTGCCGGTATTGTACGGACCTTCCTTGTTACGGAACATGTTCGGCTGTTGCCCTGGGCAGCACGTTCTCCAGATTTTTCACCAAGAGAAAACGTCTGGTCAATGGTTGCCGAGCGACTGGTTCGTCACCAAACGCCAGTCACTACGGTTGATGAACTGTGGCATCGTGTTGAAGCTGCATGGGCATCTGTACCTGTACATGCAATCCAATCTCTGTTTGACTCAATGCCCAGGCGTATAACTGCTGTTATTACTGCCAGAGGTGATTGTTCTGGGTACTGATTTCTCAGGATCTATCCAGCCAAATGTTTTGAAAATTTAATCACTTGTTATTTCTAGTATAATATATTTGTCCAATAAATATCATTTTGTTATCTGCATTTCTTCCTGGTGTAGCAATTTTAATGGCCAGTAGTGTAATTCTAAAGTTTATCTCAACTGTAATTCATTTGAATGATGTAACATTTTGTTCTAAAAACTTTTCGATTCTAGAAAACAAGTGGCATTATTTACCTTTTTTAAAATTGTCATTTATGTTATCGTTAGGTGTAGAGAAAAATATTTATGGTATTGAAACCTCTTTTTTACTTCATTCACGCTGTGTAATTTAAAAATAATATTTATTTTTACAATTTTTGAAAGCTATTGTTTTTTTTTTTATCTCTACAACATATGCCTTTCATCCATTTTAAATATGTCATCATTCAAGAATGCAGATGAGAAGTGTTCCAACTTCAATATTAAATTTACAGATTTTTCAAACATTATAGATTTCATTATTTTAGTAGATTATTTTATAGTAACTTCATTTATGAGACTATTTTGTAATGCATCACTTTATGGTGCTGTAAATTAAATTATTTTATGATGTATACAGGTTTAAGTATTATACTGTTAAACTTATATTTTCAAATTTAAATTTAAATTAATTATAAATGATTTTTTTTATTTGTTCTTCAGTATACCATTTAAAAATATTTAATGCAAATCTTACTTCAGTTTTCATTGCATTAATTTTATGTTAGTATTTTTAGTAAGTAAGCACATTAAAATTAAAATGCTTCATTATACATACTCTTTTTTATGTGGTATTTGTATAACTTCATGTTTTTATGTTTAAGCTGAAATTTCAATCCATAGTAATTTTTCTTTCAAATTCTTAGGTTTTTTTTTTTGATTTTGGTATACACACAAAAAATATGGTATTTACATATTAGTGTTACTGCACATAATTTAATTTTATGAATATAACTATTCATGCAATTCCCATGCACCAATTGGGCTTGGCATTAAATTGGCCATGGTGAAGCTAATACGTAAATACCAAAAATATTTAGTTATGTTCTGCTTCTATTCTGTTGTATATCTTTTCAGTTTATAACTAACCAGGATTCTCAAAAATTAGGTCTATGTTTTTCCATGTTAAAATCTAAATTAAGTAAGCATGCAGTGATAAACTATAAGTTATTTGAACCAGATAAGTAATGATTCACAGCAAAGCGAGTACATTCAGCTTGACCTACACCATACCATTTTGGCCCATTTATCTCACATTAATGACATAATTTTCTTTTGACAAAGCATAATTTATAACAATTTCAGATCTTTTACATGCAGCACATTACATTAGACCAGGAATTAATGTACTTTGAAATTCACTAAATAAAATTTATTTCCATCTGCATGTACTCCTTGAATCTAAACACCTCATGTGTTCTCAATTAACTCAATTTGAAACTAAGAGAATATTTGATAAGAAAATTGTAAATTTTTAAATCAGTCATCTTAATTTCACAAATTTCATGGAAGATATTCTAATAAGTTGAGTGCTACCGATTTTAGTAAGTATTCCATTGATAAGTAATAGTATTTATTGAAATTTGCTAAATAGTACCAGAATTTAAATTCCATTGAAGTATTTTGCTTATCTTGTTGATAAAAAAACTCAAATACTCTGTTCTTAAAGGAAAAATGGTATCTTTTATAAAAAAATATCATAGGGGCTGAAAAATGTTCATTCATTATTTGCCAAAAAATAGTTACAAAGTAGAAAACAACTTGTAGAATAAAATGTGTGACTCCCTACTTTATATAATGACACAGATTTTATATAATGACTGATATATATATAATATCTCAGTTTTTGCATTTATGAATCGAGGTATAAAATATAGACTTCTTAAAAAATTGATAAAAAAAATGTATATTAATATTGAGAATTTTAATTGTTAAGGCTAGTTTAGATTATGAGTGCTTTCATCAGAAATATGGAGAAGAAAAAGTTGTGCATTATCAACAATCACAGAATCCCATAATAAGTTTTGTTTCAGAATAGTTAAAAATATTTTTAATTTATACTCATGTTTTATTTTCTTTCACTATATGGTATTTATAATTTCATTTCTCTTCTCCAGTGACTTTAAATTTTGAATTTAATTAGAAATTGTAAAGAAATTTTTGAAAATTAGGAGAGATATCTCTTAATTTCCTGTAATTGGATAGGGTTTTCAATAAAATATTTTTAAATATAGAGTTAAGATAATATGAATATTAACATACTCTAATTTAGTTAAATAAATGTTCTTTACAAATTAATACTACATTTTAACTGATTTTTAATATTTTTCTTGATAATAATACTGAAGAAATCTAATAACTTAAAAAACACGTTCACTAATCAGCAGATTGTGTGTTTACAGTTTTTGGTTTAGAATTGTTATAACTTTGAAATTTCAAAATGTTTATTCTCTTTTAGATGCTGTAAAAATACATGCTATTTTGGTCAATGTTATGGATGTAATATTAATATCCCGCGTTAAAACTTGTTTATGCCATGCATAAATTAGATTTCTAAATGAAGTGGAGAAATTGTATAATAAAATGTTATATTTTCATACAATATTTTGAATTCAATTTAAAATACACATTCTATCTATAATTAAATGCTTTATCAACTTAGCACTATAAGAGTTAAATTTTTCTTAACACATTAATTTCATAATCTAAAATAGAATTTTAAATATTTATCTGCTAAATTGACTGCCAGTTAAACTTTAAATTTAATTTTAAATTGTTTTTCTAATTTTGATTTTTCTCTCCTAACATAATCTTTGATGAGGTAAACCATGAATTTTGATTTTACTTATTTTACAAAACTCTTCTTTGTTTTCACATTTAATTTTATTTTCATTATTATGTCTACACATACTATTAAGCATATTTTGCATTATTTTTGCAAAATTCAGCTCCAACACATTTTTGCCTTTAAAATGCTAAAATTTTTAATTGTAACTTATAAAAAGAAGGTATTTTTAAAAATAATGAAATAAAAGTGAATGAACAGATTGATAAGTTAATACATAAAATTTTATTATTTATTTCTTAAAACTTAAGTATTAAATTTTATACTACAGAAAAATGATATATTTAATCAGTATACACATGCAATTTTCTTGTTAATTATTGTACTTTTTATTTTGATGAAAGTTATTGCTATGTTACTGTCAAGTATTTGTAGAACGATACATTTTAATCAATTGATACTGTGTATTATACATAATTTAAAATTGTTTTAAATTTTTATATTATAAATATATATTTTTTATCGTATAGACATTTTTAAATTGAAAAATAATATTTTCATAATAAATTATTTTAACTATAAGAAAATAATTATACAATAAAAAAGATTAGGGAATTGCATTTAATTCTTAATAGAAGTATTTTGTATGGGCAATCTAATAGTTTATTAATATATATTTGTAATTTAAATGAATTCTCTGAAAAATTTCCTATAATAGAAAATGAGTTTAGTTTTATTTATCCTTGTAGAATAAGAGCAATTTTTAATGTTAAACTTATTAAGTAAATATAAAATTATTGATTTTGAAAATTAAGTACTGTTAGTATTTATTAAGCCAAATCAGTTGAATAAGAAATTTTTAATAGGCTACCAAAATATTTGGAAATCCACATAAAACGGCCATTCATAAAAAATAGTAGTATATGATGGGAAGCTCATGCGCATTCTTTTTCATGTCAGATTCGTGACGTTACTCATCATGCGATGTGAAATCATGTCCAAAACACGTCCATTAATGGTCATCTGTAAACACCCATTAGGTGTCTGCTGGATGTCCTCTGGACGGTCAATGGATGGTCAACTGGATCAATTATGGACTACGGTCTATCAGGCGAAATAACATCCAGTAGACGTCCAAAGACATTCTTGTGTTGTGTGGGTCGTAGTAGCAGTTGTCGATGAAGGTATTTTTTTTTATCCTTAAAAGTGGTCCTTATAGCAGAAGTTGCCAAATTCAATGTAGCACGAAATTGAGATTAATGTTTACCAGCATCTCTATTCTTCTAATCACTTGTATTTTAATTTCTAGTAAAATGCTTTTTCTTGTTGCTTTATTTTCGTGTTTTTTACTATCACTCATGATAAAAATTAAAAATCATAATATTTATCACTATATCAATCGTTATATATATATATTCTTTCAATAACGTTAACAAGTGTTTGAAACGATAAAAATGCGTTTATATAACATCACAGGAGGGGGAAAAAAAAAAACACACCCACACACACAGATAAACTGCTTCAGATATCGAGAAACCTAACACTGCTTGCAATTTTTCAGGGAATCCCACAATTCAAATAAATGAACATAAAACCGAAACAACGCTAAGCGAAACAGCATTAAGCTGGGTCTTACTGTATATAATTTCAATTTCATATTTAAAAAGGCTATTGCGGAAGAACATGGCTGTTTAAAGATCTACAAGTTAAATACAAACTTATTATACATGAAATTGTATTGTTGTATTTAAATTTAATTTTTATTGTAAACAATGTTAATTGAAACATAGTGCACCTCAAAAAAATTATTGTTGATACAAGTAAACAGTTCTGAGTTAAATTTATAGGATTAAGTTGATGTAATAGACATAAAATCATGTTGGCGAATATGAATTTATATAATGGTATTTAAAGATAATTTAAATTAACAAGAATGATAAAGGGATGTTTAAATATTATTTCAATATTTTTCAAACGATTATTTGGACACTGGACATTTTTAATAATAATGAAAAAAAGATTTAAAAATTAGAAAAAGTATTTTAATTCCATCAGGGAGGGCCCAATATTGTGGTTCAGGAAGAAAAGTCCACTATGGTGGAAAAGCTTTTTTTTATTGTTAAACATAAAAATATAATACTTAACCCAAATACAACTGCTAATTAATATATTTCTGGGTAATAATCACTATTTCATAGCAGCTATATAATATATTTTTCAACCTCTTTCCCCCGATTTGATCTTCCATATTTTTCTTTAAGTATATAAAAATTAATTTTTCTAATCACGCACGCACCCTCGCACACATATATACACTTTTTTATGTAATAATATTTTTAATACTGGGTATCTTATTTTGAAATTTGTATTTTTCTCGAGTAAATGTATTTACATAGTATTAATTAATCATAACGAAACAGTACTTATTAACGAATAATGATAATATCTCTACCTAAATATAAAAAAAAACTATAAAACTTTATTTTTAAAAACAAATTTTTGTAAGAATTTCTTTGTATTTTTATGTTTATGAAAATAGTAATGCGCCATAATTTGAAAAAGTTATAGATGTAAATAAATGTACTTTAATTTACGTTATTTAAAAAATAGTTCCAACCATACTTTTAATCTTTTATTGCGTACAGAAAAGGTCAGGTAAGGAAACCTTATATAATAGTTATGAGATGGCGCTATTTTTGGCATCCAAAATGCGAAGAGTAAAGTTTTCAGAACTGTGCTTGCATAATACTTAACGGGAGGGAAATTACTTTTTTTTCTAAAAGTCGCAAATTTCAGATGTTTCTTCGGATATCAGTGTGTGAGCATATTTTAAATAAATCAGATTTTAAGATTGAGGTATACTATTCATTAGTATTTTTAAAAAGAACTATATTTATTAAGGTTTTCATTTCTATAAGGTTATTTAAAAAAAAAAATCTCATTCTATTTGACTGAATGAGTGTTGAGTTTGAGATGCCTTTAAAACCTATTGCAACGAAGTCACTTGCACAAAGTATCAACAAAATAACTCGAAAAAAAAATGGTGCAAATGTTAAACGATCGTTTTTTACGATATCAGTTGCCAAATAAATATTGAATTTGAAATCGTTCGTAATAAATCTTTGTCTATAACTTTCAATAAAAATCATAAGCGTTTAAAAAAAATCAAATAAATGCAGATAACAATAATAAATCCAAATAGCAATAATAATATTATGTGCCAAAACTTATAACAAAAATGAAAAAATCTAGCAAACCAACTTCGAACATCACTACGTAAATTTAAGTGTTCATTGACTGAAAGATGCCAAAATGTCAGTTTAAATTAAACATATTAATAACTTTTAACAAATGATTTATTAAAAAGATATCCTTGTTATCTAAGCATAATTGATTAAAATATGAAGATTTATAAGCATTAGGAAAGCAAATTATCAATCACACAGGAACGAAAGAAGGAAGTATCGATACATATTTCAAAGAAAATCTGCTCAATTTATCATCAAGATTTATTGATTTACTATTTTTTTCTGCGCAAGATTAGTTAAATAAATTTTAATGTTGAGCTGGAAAAAAATGCAAGGCATCTGTAAATCGTCAAATATTAAACTAATATGAGGGAGTACAACAATTTTGGCAAAAAAAAGGTTGTTTGCATAAAAATTGTGCATAGTATTTATACAATTATACTATAATACTATGCTCTAGTTTTATATATAGCTTATTTAAGGGCTATGATTATGAGATCGCGTTCTGTTGTCTTAGATCCTTTGTTTCATCAATAGAAGTTTTCTTTTTTTTTCAACAGAGTTGTCATAAAACAAATATGTAATCGTTAAACTTTATTTATGATGTAAGTTTGAGAATGATCTATTTGCATTATTACACCATACTTTTTCAGTTGAGGACAAATAAGGAGTTTTTTTGGATAGAGTTTCATCTAATAAATGGAAATCTATTTGCCACTTCCTGGACTTGTTGAGGCGAATCTTCTTTGAAAATGATTTCATCTGTTTTTCCAGATCAAGGAGGAATTTTTCACCTGTTTGTTACGATACATAGTGGTGCAAGTGAGTTTCGAACTGTATCTATGGTAAACTAGTATGGAATACTCACCTGGCACGAAGTCTAGTAAATTTGAGGCATGGTCAGTTGACGAGTTACACCTAAGCTGGTACCCTCCTTTCCACATTCACACCACACAATCGGAAGGACTTTGGACGTCAAAGTGGATACGTCCACAACCTACGGACCTTTTATCACCAGTGAGAGAGAATGTGGTCACCTTCCCACTCACATTACCCGCAGCAAGCGATGCTTTATTTTTCTGGTCTTACGGGAAGCGGTTTAGACTACTATGCCATCGGGAGGTCTATTTGTTATAGCAAAATTTGTGATCTATTTTTATATTCTTTTTTTATAACATTGTGTTTGACAGTCATGTACATATATTTTAAGACATGCAGCAGCAAAGTTCATGCCCAATTTGTATTCATATTACAAAATTCTTCCCAGGAAGATGAATTATTTTATGATTGAATCTCCACGTTCAAAAAAATAATTCAGAATCTGTGAAATTTGCGGGGAAATAATCTTCATTTTGATTAAATAATTCTCATATTCCATAGATTGTATAAAAATATTGAAGGCAACTTAATGAAAATTATCTATCATATACAGTTACTTTTTCTATAGCCTAATTTATATACGGTAATTTTTCTTGATTAACTGATGTATACAGCCTAAATTTCCATCAAAATTGTCAAGTTTTTCTTAAAAATATAAATTACCATAATTAAAGGTTTATGAATATTTAGCTGATATTTAATAGAATCAATATCAATATTTATAAGATATTTAAAATGCAATGAATAAGGGATAGTTGTTTCTTTAATATTTTACAAAAAAATAACATTACAGCTGAAAGTTACAAAAGAACTTCTGTTTATAAAGATGCAACGGTTAAAAAGATATTTCTTTTATTCTACTTTCTTTTTGAAGAGTGTTTCTCTTATGAAGATTAAAAATAAATATTGATCTGGAGAACAAGAGGTCTACGTATTAGATAATCGATATATTGATTATAATTAGTGTTAGGGTTTTTGCGTGAAAATATTAATGAACTTTCTTTTTTACGAAAGAAAGTTCATTAATATTTCCTTATTATATTCCTCCTTATTCAACAATAGCTACTCTACTCCTTATTCAACAATAGCTTATAAATTGCGTTCTCTATTTAATAATAAATTATTCAATATTTTACTGTGATGAAGTGCTCAATACTTGAAGTATTTTTAATCTTTGTTTAAAATGAATCATTTTTATAGATGCTCTCAAAAATCTTAACTTAACAAAAAAAATCCTTTTTTTTTTTTTTTTTTTTTTTTTTTTTTTTTTAACAATAAAAAGATATTTGTTTTCATGGAGATGTCTATATTAGTGATTCTTAATCTTAAAGTGTGCACCCTCCGACACATAAAATATGATTTTTATCCGAAAACGGGTTGAAGAATTTTAATTTACTTGTTTCAAAGCTATTATCTCTGCTTCAAACTCTTGAGCTTGAGCAACGCTAACTAAAACATCACATGGATAATTAAGTTTAGCGCAGTTAATAAATTGACCACATTTTACCTTTATCGCAACTTCCGAATGAACCTGAAAATAAAACTTAAAATTTGGATATATAAGTTTCATGTAATTATTTGAAAACTTATAGAAATTGTCAAAAAAGTCATTAGGTGTAATTGATTGAACATAGCTGTGTACAACTGGCTTAAGTTCTTAAATATAATCAGGATCAGTAGACGCACAGTCATAGTTTGTGGTCAAATTAATATCATAATGTAAAAACTAGCGTCCAAACACAAGACCTAGCATCCCAAGTTTTTTCTTGATATATTCATCGATGGAAAATTGTCTAGACATGGGATCTGCTGGGTTGTCGTTTGATTTAACATGAACCATTTGAATTTGCTGGTTAAATCCGTTATTTGGACAACTCTGTTAGCTACAAAGCATTTCAAATGATGAGGAGATGTTCGTATTCAGGAAAGAACAATAGTTGAATCTGTGCAACGATGCACTGCGTCAACATCAAGCTGCATTGCCTCAGGAGTCTTGTTTACAAGTTTTAAGAGAAGAACAACTCTTAAAAGCTCTAAGCGTGGGAGTGTTACTCGTTTACTGATGCTGTTCTAAATTTACTGCGCAACAATGCGCATTGACATTATTGGAACAATCTTTGCTGCGAACATAAATACAAACTTCATATGCTTTCTTCTGAAGAATCTGAAAATCCGTGAATTTCCACAAGTGTAGTTTCCTTTGGAATGACCCAGCAGGTCAATTTCAACAGGTCAACAGACCTGTTGAAATTGGCCTGTCTTGTAAACAGTTTTGAAAAACTTGTAAACAGTCAATGAAATTTTCAACAGGTCAATTTCTTTTATACAACGAATAAAATTTTGAAATTCTAATCTTTCTTTCGCAGGGCTTCTGTATCCCAAGGTAAATCTTGTAACTATAAATTTTGAATTAAAATTTTAACCTTCACTGTAAGAGGACTGACTAGACCCAAAGGGTCTTATAATTTAGCAATGAATGATAATATTGTCTTTTTTGTTAAAGTGATCGGGCAATCATTATTCGATTCACGTTGAAAGCTATCCTGATTAGTATTTCAAGGCATTCCTAATGTTTTCAAGGAATGACTTTCATTATTTCCAAAGACATATTCTTGATCATCTGTTGATACTTGTGAAAATAGTTTATGATTATTATAGTGCCATTTATACAAATGTATTCCGCCTGCTTTTGACATATCTATTAATTGTTGCTGATTTTTAAAGCAGTTTCTACATTTGGTGCACCCCTGAGCACATCATCGACAGTAAAAATCTTTTTTCACTATCGGTAAATCTAACGGATTTTCCTTTTTGTCTTCAGCTAATTGAAGAAGTGTTCGGATAGCTTAAAATTGAGCACAAGTTGTTCCATACGTAACAGTAATCAAACGATACTTTATCAAACCCACATCGTTACTATCTTTCCATACAATTCGAAGTAAATCTTGCCGCGAATGGTAGATCTTTATTTGTATATATATCTTCTGCACAATGGCGGTGAAAACAATCAAAAACTTACGAAATTGTAAAAGAGTTGATCAAAATTAATCTTGAATAATTCCACCCTTCATTAATTTTTCATTCAACGATATACTATTAGAAATTTTTTTTGAAGCATTAAACACAACTCTAAGTTTGCTCATACTTTTGTCGGGTCTTAGTACAACTTAGTGAGAAATATAATAATGAGGATTTTGAAGAACTCTTTCGTCAATTCTTCCTTATGTCTAAGATTCTCGTATTCTTTGAGAAAATCACGATAAACTTCTTCAACAATTTATTCTTATCAAAGCGAATTATAGTACTATTAAGCTTTCTAATGACCAAAGTTCAACTTCATTTTTTTACTTAGGGCATATAAACTATATAGCAACCATCAATGTCTCTAGAATTTATGTTCTTAAAATGTTCCATGTAATAGTTAAATTCATCACTCATAGGAGACTTTTTTAACAAAGCTTCAACTTCCCAAAACGACCTTAAAGTTTTGTCTAGATTACTCTCTTTTATTACTAAATGACAATAGGTTTTGTTTATAGAAAAATACTTGGCACACTACTAGTAATTTAATATCTGAAATATGTATTTTGCTGCAAAATATGTTGCAAAAATGTCCTATTGATACTAACGACTCATTTAATTCTCCAACTGGGATAATCTTATTTCTTTTTAATCCCAAGTATGTTGCGCAATCATTAGTAATAAACAAAGCTTGGGACGCACTATCCAATATAGCTCTACAACTCTTAAATTATCCGTGATAATTTTTCACATAAATAAAAGCAGTACTAAGGAGAACATGCGTTGTTTTTGTTTGGGAAATAAAATTCTGAATACTTCCTCTTTCTTCGTCACATCAGTTGAAGAGTCTTCGTTTACGACAGACGTCTGGGGGGGGGGGGAGCAAATTGGAAACTTTCAAAACTGGTTATGTTCGATGTTTGAGTAATTTGTCATGAGAAAAGCTTCACATTCGATCTAGGCAAAAGAGAGTGATATTTTTGGTGGCATTCGATACACCTAGATTTTGATAAGCATTCGTTTAATTTATGTGATGAATTCAGACAGTTAAAACACAGATTTTTAGATTTACAAGAATTAAACCTTTCAAATACTTTCATTTTCAATAATAATTGGCATTTATATAAGGAATGATTGGAATGAAAAAGAAGGCAATATTGTGAAGCAAAAAAGTTTTAGGTAAAGTTTAATATTGTTTAATGAAAAAGGCTTAGGTTTGTAAGATGGAAATAATTTTTTCCGTTATTATTAATAGTGTTTGAAAATTTGGGTTTCGAATCAAACAAGCAGCTTTTAAATTTTCTAATATTTCATATCGCTTTTCTAAAAAATTGATGAAAGCATCCCAATTAGGTATTTCATGAGAATCAACTGTCAATTGAATATGTCGATGAGTTTCTTCATTTAGTTTAGCACAAATTAAATTTATCAACAATGTCTACAAATTTATTACGTTCAAATTCAAATGCTTTCAAAGATCGAATGTTTTCCTATAAATTGTCAATCAGTATGCGAAGTTCTAAAGGGTTTTCTTTAGTTAAGGCTTGCAATTAATTCTATTTTGTACACCGCTTTCAACGACGAGTTTAGTATTCTCGTAACGAAGCGCGTGAGAGATTTAAACAATGACTCATAACTGTCATTTGGTAATTGAATCTATTTTTCAGCCCCTTTAAGCCAAACATTTAAATAGTAAAACTTCTGAGTGTCAGCTAAAGTTGGATTATTTTCTATTAGATTTTAAAACTGTTACTTAAAAAAACTGTAGTTATTAAATTGACCATCAAATTGTGGTAAAGGAATTTCAGGAAAACGAACACTTTTCTCAACCAATAGAACTTTTGTTTTTAATTTCAATAGATTTGTAAAGAAAAAGTTTTGCACAGACTTTAAATTCTTGAATATCTTCATCAATTACATCAAGTTGAAATTTCTCATAAAAGTATCCTTATTATATTACGTTGTAATTAATATCTTAATAATCGTATATAATGATATTTTAATAGCACATATTATGCATATTATTTTATTTTGTATCCAAAATTATTATCATAAATTATTTTACACAGTACACACACATTGTAGCTAAGTAAATAACTTCTAAACTTATCTTTGCGTGCCACCAAATTTTAAAATCGTTAAAAGCGTGCCGTGGCAAAAAAAAAAAAAAAAAGAAAGAAATAAAGAAAGAAAGAAAGAAGTTGAGAATACTAATTTCTGTTGACCAAATAGATATCTGCTTGTGACTTTAGAAGGGCATTCAGAAAACTTTCTGCATTCAGATACATAAAAATAAATTATCAAATATTTTTGATTGTTAGTGATTTATTCTTACAACTTAGCGATGTTTTTCCAATAGAGTCCTTATACAACTTATCGCATGAAACTAATATTTTATTATTATCCTATTATCCGCTTTCAAGGTTCATTTTATCAAGATACACATAGACGTACAATAGACTTCCAGTTATCCTTTTCTTTTTCAAGTTTCAGCCATGTTTAAATTAAATCCTCCAGTCATGTTAAAGAAAAGACTTTAATCTCTAATAAAAGAGAAGTGCTTAATTGCAAAGAGACAGAAACTTTTTAATGATTTTCAAAATAAATAAATCTGACTCTCAAAGGGAATTCCACACAAGTACGATTCCAAGTATACTCACAGAGCGGCACACCATGCCCTAATGGCAGGACATCGTTAAAGGGATATTGAGTTTTCGTCTTCTGCATGCACGTCTGTCGAAGATGGTGCTTGTGAGTTTTCCGGTTTTTCTACAGTGCGATTCGTGAATATGGCTCACTATCCATGAAAGTTTCTCCCGTAAGGCAATTTACGTAGTGGATATATTGTTGTTTCTTATCCTACCTGGATAGCCAATAGGTTAAACAAGATCCATGCAACCCTAAACTAATAAAAAGTTCGAAACAAGAAGAGGACTTCGAAACGATAGAACACAAAAAGGGTACCCAACAATGTAAGTTACCATCATTTCTGCCACATTTAATGCTAAATAGGTGGAATAACCAGCATTAGAAAAAAAACAAAAGCTTCATAACTATACCGAAGAGGAAAAAATACTTAAAGAAAATATAGAAATAATTTTTTTGCAGATAAGATTAATTCTTAAGTAAAAATCTCATATTTTATTTTTTCAACACGTGTTTTTTTCCCTTTATCTTTTTTGTGTTAAATTTTTAGATAACTTATATTTGAATTCTGTCGTACTCATACTGATAATTTAGGAAATTTTGTATGAGAGCAAATAGAGTTGTTTGACTTATCATTAGCCAGTTCTTTTCAATGTTTAAAGGGTGAATTCTTTAAATTAACAAACTTCCTTGAATAATATTACATTTTGCAATATCATGAAATCTTATTCTTGTGAATATTTTTCAGTGAGAGCAAATTATCTTCCGCTACTGTTGTGAAATAAGAAAATATGGAAACCTGTATAAAAAAAATATAGGAATAAAAAAAAGAGAAAACTGGAGATATTTTTTTTATTTCATGATACAATCTATACATATTAAAAAAAGCCATGAAAATGACAGAAATAGATTCCGAAGCAACAGAATAATCTGTCAATAATAAAAATCCTGCTATTAATAAAATTAGATATTTGTTTTATTTTTTATTCATTTGATTGAAAAGAAATTAATTTTTTTTATTTAAACTATGTCTAAGATTTTCTTTTCGAACATATTATTAAAAGGAAAAACATTGTAAGCCATATCTATGAAAGTCAATATTTCATTAAATAAAGTCTGGTATTTAACAGATTGAACAACAATTAACAGTATCCCCCAGTTAATAATTAACAAATAGATCTTTTTTGAAATTGTTAAAATGGTCTGCTGATATGCAGAACATTTGAACAGTTTTCTAAAAGATTTACTCATTTCATAATGTTTTAGTAAAAAACATTAATCAGTATGTGAAATAGTGTATGATTAATTAGCTTCAAAATTATTTGGTATGAATGAAATTTCGATTTTTTACAAAAACAAGTTGATTCAATTTCAAAAACATCGCATGGTTACCTCAAAAATCAATCGAAGATTTTTTGAGTCGATTATTCCATCGAATTATCAAAAATGAATTAAGCTAGAGTTTATGAATATGTCCAGTAATAGTTCTTATCGTGGTATTTATCTGATGGAATGTATTGTAATTGGCGAGGTTTGGCTGTAGCTGGATAATCGTTATTTCTGTATCTTGCATATAGATGAACATCAGAGTGTTGATGATCCCCATGATTTACATAAGCCTGCGATGTATGGGCGTGTGGTACCATGCTGTGCCTATCTCTGTAGTATATTCTACCATTTCTATAAATTCTTTGGTAATAGAAAGGTCTTTCAGCATCGTGATCATGAGTTTGCCTTGCCCTGTAATATCTTTGCTCAGCATCGTGATCGTGAGTTTGTCTTGCTCTGTAATACCTCCGTTCGGCATCGTGATCGTGAGACTGTCTGTAAGTATAATACCTTCTTTCATTGTCATGATCATGTGTTTGTCTTGGTCGGTAATATCTTCTTTCCGCGTAGTGGTCATGGGTCTGCCTTGGACGGTAGTACCTTGCTTCAGCATCGTGATCGTGGGTTGATGAAAAATAATAATGCTCGTGAGGTTCCATACTGTGACTGTCTCTGTAAAAGAGTCTTCGACCATCCGATGTTGTCACTTTTACTGGTTGACTTTGTGTCTGTTGTGCCTGAAGATTTGCAGAAGACGAACTGCTACTACCAGCAGATCTGCGAACGGGATTGCTACCGGCTGCAGTGCGGATTTCCTCAGGATCGACATCAATGTTATTGACATTCAGACCACGGTCGTTTGGAGTTACTTCCGGATTATCTTCAGCACTTTCTCTATAAGCTTCACTTTCGATTCCTGCCTCATTATTTCCCTCTTCCTGCAAGCAAAATAAGAATTAATATTAGGACCATAATTTTCAGTTTGAGAATTACAGGACAATTCAATGTGTTTTTTTTTAAATAAAGCAAAGTAAGTACATGGTAAATTTTATTTTCCATTTGTAGGGACTTCAAATAAAATATTATTCCAACAAAGTACATCGAATTATATAATGAATTCATCCCTTTAAGTTATTAAATTATATATATATATATAACCTCCTTTTTTAACACCTACTAAAACCTAAAAACTAGTTTTCTGACAGCATTCTTTAAGGAAAAGCTTAATTAGCGATGTTTATGATGCAAATGGATGCCTGATGCTCTAGTGAAAGCACTTAGCACTTCCAAGGCGCAGGTTCGATCATCGGGTTGGATAAGGCTTGGAACGGACTGCAACTTTTTCATCCCTTCTGTGGGTTGATAATAAATAGATGTTTTGGAATTTTGATTATTGCATACACATTAGCTCTATTTATTCATGGGATAAAATATTATTATTTTAAAATCAGACAAGAAAATGGTTTATTTTTATTAAAGTTTAAATTAGTTCAATAATTATATATTAATTCAATATATTTATTTCTAAGAGGTTACCTATGAATTCGGAATTGGTGATCATAAAAAATTAATTGTCTCTGATAGAAAAATATTTCGTAATTTGATGATGAGAATATAAAAAAAATTAGTTTTTACGATTTTCTAATTTTTTTTACATTTTTATGCTAATTTAACAATTTATTAAATATCTGTTGCCTGCAATACTATATGATTTTTTTAGTGCTTTAATATAAATTTATACATATGTATAAATTGCTAAGTGTATGCATAATTTGAAATGGAATTATGAAATAGTTTGGAAAAGGAAAATGATGAATATCATGAATATTAAATTCTTCACTGAAGCAAATCAAGAAAGGTAATCATAGGACTTATCTTTGAATTAAACGGCACGAATAATCCTGGTCAACACAAATATGTAATAAAAAAAAACACTTATTTTAAGAATAAATATAAACTTTTATTCTTGATTTTTTAAATATAAAAAAACTTATACAATTTTGATGAAGTCATAGAAATTACAGATGATTTTGTTCAAAATAAGTTTATTTGTTGAATCTGTAACATATATTTCAAACAAATTTCTCGAAGATAGTTCATGTAACTTGACATATTCTTTGAATTTTTAAAGTATTTCTTCTTATATACTCAAGGCCCATTAGCTCAGTTGGTTAGAGCGTCGTGCTAATAACGCGAAGGTCGTGGGTTCGATCCCCCCATGGGCCAAGTTTTTTTCTTAAAATTGTGAGAATAACAAAATAAAATATTCTTTATAAATTGTAGTACATTATTATTTTTTCTTTTCAATTAAGTAATTTAATTATGATTATATTAGAAATATTTGTTTGGTCTATATGGTTGACGAATGATACGTACGACAATATTTTATTGTATTAAATTTTAATGTATTAAGGTTTTCTCCCATAATTTAAGCTTCATTTAAAATAATTCTTTTAAGTACGAAAATCGATATTAAAAAGAAATCGGAAAGCTGAAGACATTAATAACAAATGTACCAAACTTCATTCTGCAATTTTTAACAATTTTAAATTTTTTATTTAAAAATAGAAGTTTATAATATAAATATATATATATGTATGCAACAGCAAGTTTAATAATATTTTTAAAATGTTTCATAAAATAATAAATTTTATAATCATGCTAAACTTAAATGAAATATCATTATTATTCCTACAATAGGTAATTAAAAAGTATATACACATGAAGAAAATTTCAATAATTATATTTTTGGAAGTTACTATTATTTCACAATATTTTCAAAAATGCTAAATAATTTTTGAATATATTTGAATACCTTTTTATTTTATATTGTTTAATTTTACATTATTACTTAGAAACTATTTTTATCTTCAAAATTATTTTTTGACAAAAAAAAAAAAAAAAAAAAAAGTTAACGCGTTTTTAGAAAATTTTTTTATTTTATTAATGTTTAAAAACAAAGTAAAATATAGTTGAAACACCTCTTTTTTGTATTTTAATTTTGACCAATCTCTTTTTTGATATTTATTTTTAAGAAATATAATCTTTTTTAAATTTTCAAAGGTCTTTAAATTTACATTTCAGTTTTCTTTACCTTTAAAACCAAACAATTAGGTACGTTGTAAATATAGAAAATCTTTTCTTATAAATTATTGATATCATTAATAAAAGTAAAAAGAAAGGAAAGTTTCTAAATGTTTTCCCTAGATGGCAGCATTATATACATCAGTTTTTCTATTGAGATCGTCCAATCTTCGTTTCCTGCTGGCCTAAAAATATTCACATAACAGATTTTCATGGATTTTTAACTTGCCATTGGAAAGCATGAATACCCATATTGGCATCTAGAAAAATCTTGTAAAATATTGTGTTTAAAGAAATTAATTTGTTAAATGATATTACATGTTTGAATATATGAGATATATTTTAAGTAAAGTAATTTATAATACCATAATTAAGAAAAATTTAAAAAAAAAAAAAAAAAAAAAAAAAAAACCCACAAAGCAGAGAGAATTATTTTCATAACTGTTCAATAGATGGCAGTATTAGTTAGAAAAATCATACATTGAAAATTTATAGAATAAAAGGTAGCAAGTAATTATTTTAGAAAAGTATTTCATGTATATATTTATTTATTGCTGGTTAGCGTGTGAGATTTTATTATTATTTATGAGTGAAATATGAATATTATTTATGGTAAAATAACAAAATTTAAACAAATTAACTATCTTCGAAAATCAGTTAAAAATCGCTTAATGATAAAAATATGTTTTTAACTTAAGTTGTAATAATTATATTTGCAGCTCAGAATTTGAAAATAGATAATATTAAATAAATTTGAGTTCGGATATTTATAGTGAAACGTAACCAATTTGATTGGTAATTTGCAGCAGATTAGAATTTATCTTTTATAATGTAAATACCTAAATTTTCATTTATATTTATTTTTGTGACACTACTCACATACTTTTATATTTTCATGAAAAGTTTTTCTTTCTTATTCTAAAAACAATCTTAGAATTGCTTTGTAACAATGCGTTAAATGTTTTTTTATTTTTATTTTAAAATTTTTGAATAATAAATTTCAAATTCATGGAATTAGTTAAACATCTTAATGCTTTGATATTTTAAAATTCATTTTATGACCTAAACTTGAAAAATAAATTTTTTATTTTTCAAATAAAAAAATTTAATAAATTCATTTGGTGTTGAAATTTATTTCCTCAATGATATGAAAAATAAGATAACAACAATTAATATTAAATTTTGATTAATAATTTTAAATTTTTAAAATACTGAATAATTAGTATTATTTTTATGTTTATTACTAATTTTTTCTTATGTTTTATCGATTAATATTCTTATGAATTGACAGTTTTCTACCTATATATATATATTTTTTTTCATAAGTATTTTTCCATGTTTAACAACTATAACATAATATTATGAAATATAAAAAAGTCTTTATATTTATTCTATTTAATAAATGTTTATGTAATAATTATCTTATTTTAAAAAAATGTTATCTTAATTTAATTTCTAGCAGTATTTTTATGTATATGTTAATTTAAATATATTTATACATGAAACTACAGTTGAAAAAGATCAGATTTAATGCAAGAAACTTCAAAATTTTTTAAGATTCCAAATCTTTGCATATAATTTTATCTGTAACTAATTATTTTGTAACTAATATCAAAGAATTTTTTAAAAATAATATTAATTCTATTATTGTTATCATATTATTTAAGATAATAGAAATCCTTATAAAACTCAAATTTCTTTTAATTTTTATTAAAATATCTTTGTGATGATAAATCCAAAAATTAAAATGTATTAATCTTTGTTAAATTTTTGAGGCTTGCAGAATATTCATTCATAGCAAATGAATTTCTGTTTCGATTTAATTATTTTCGTAAAAATTCGTTATTATTTTATTTTTTTATATTTCAGTTAAGTGAAATTAATTATTTATCTGCATTAAATAATTCATTTAATAGTTAATTATTGCTTCATTATATTATTAATCATTAAGAAAGGAGAAATATCGTTTTAAAATTCTTTTAAAACAATGTTATTTATTACCCCAGGGATTTCATTTCAAAGGTATTTATAAAAATATGTGAATATTAATTACATATTTGTATTGAAAAATGATAACAAATCTGCTTTTACAAGTGTATTTTTGATTTTTTGTAGTATTTTTAATTTAATGTGAGCTTCTTTCTTTTCTTTTTATTAGTCTTAAATAAAGTAAGCTATTATCTTTTATGAATTTACTTATTTAATTTGATTCGAAACAAGTCCACAAAGTGGGATGAGAAAAGCATTATTAAAACTGAATGTTTTTCATCAACCTTTTACTGATATTTCTAGCATTAGATCACATTCTCAATTATTATTATGGCAAAGGAAATGAAATACGATAAACAGGATATCCGTTTACAGGATGGTGTTTTTTTTTTTTTTTTTTTTTATCAAACGCTTGTGAAACAAGTTGCTGAAAAAATGTAATACCTCTGGAGTAGTATCTTTGCACCTTAATTAAATTATTTTACAAAGTAATCATATAAAATATATATATTTTTTTAAATAAATTATAAAAGTATGAATAGTTTTACTTTTTTATACAATTTTTAAATTATGAGATGTAAATATTTGAGAATTTATTAAATTATTAATAAATTGAAACAATTATAACTATGAAAATAATAAATTAGTAGTACCTCTAAAATATTCTAACTACACTGAAACACAGTTATAAGTTCTTACTTAAAAGATTTAAAAATTTTAATTTTTTTAAGAGGATTAGATAAAAACACTTGATTATCCTAATTAATTATACAAGCTTTAAATTTAAGATGGCATATTTTTATTAAATAAAAATATTTCCTTCAAAAAAAAATTTCGATAACTGAAAACAATTTTTTAATGATTTTAAATTTTTCATCATGATAATCCTCTGCTTATAATATAAGGTAAAATATTTACATCGTTTATGTCAATCTTTGAAACAAATGTAAATTGATAATTGAAAAAATTGCTATGCTTCGAAAGTTTTATAAAAAGTTAAATGCGTATTTATTTAATATTTATTTCAATTATTCTTCAAGTTCTAAGAATTGATGTCTTCATTACACATAACATTTACATAAATTTATTTGATATTGGCAATTTTTATTTTTTTTAAAAATTTGAAATACTTTGAATATTTTTCGGAAATTTTATTATACTCGAATTTTTTTAGACGTTTTCTTTTAGAATTATTTGAAATTTGTATCAAGTGACATCTAGTTCCAGCTCGTTATATACCATTTATTTTATTTCAGTTACAATTTATCAAGAATTACATTTAAGTAAATGAAGAATAAATAAGGAGGAAATTATATTATCGTGTATGACAAAAAAACGAGATAGTTGAAAAATGAAGAAATAACCTGGAAAAGACTTTAACAAATGTTACACTGTATATCAGTGATTCTTGACCAGTGTGCCGCGACACTTTTGTGCCACATTTTCAAACTGTATCACCAAATTTTAGAAATGTTTACTGTTAAAATTATTATGTTTTTTTATTACGAATAAAATAACAAACGTACTGTTATTTTTGTAGTGCATATTATATTGTTTTATTTTACACTCAAAATTATTATCATAAACTATTTTATGCTGTGTATCATTGATAAGTAAACAACATTTATATTATTTTTTCTTTTTATGCCGCAAAATTTTGAAATCGTTAAAAGTGTGCCGCCACAGAAAAGGTAGAAAATTATTGTTTTATATATCACAGTAGTTAAAATATATATATATTGGTTATTTGAATTATACTATTGTAATAATTGAATATGCTTATTGAAAAAAATATATATAATTTATTTATGAATTCATAACGAAACCAAAAGAAGACAATGAAAAATAAATGGCACACTACAGCACAAGACAATAATAAATAAATTATTGGTCGATTATTAATAATAAACATAAATATAAATGAAAAAAAAAAGAATGATTCTGTTTTGTGATAAGATAACAAACATTTAACTTGCAAATTCTACAAGTGTGATCCGAAAAATGACTTGTCAGACTGAGCTGTTCTAAACATCAACAAAAAATTCGTGATAGACCAAAAATAAATATGTTAGACAAAAAAAAAAAAAAAAAAGAAGAACATTTAGGTTTTTACTATTTTTGTTTGGAATGGGGAATCTAAATGAACAAAACTTTGCAATTGCATAGAAAATTTAAAAAAACTGTTAAGAAACTCACTTTGATAAAGTAAATAGCTACAGTATATAAAACAAAAAATACAGAAACTAAAGTTTTCGTTTAAAATTCATATGTGTTGTTATCATGAATTCTAAAAATGAATTGTCGTTTATCTAAAAATTAATTTCCTTAAAATAAATGTGAAAAGTTTCCTAAAATCTATTTATATCATTAATTCCAATTCCAATCGAAAGCTTTGCACGGCCTAGTTAAGATGTTAATAAGCAGGTGGAACTATTAAAATTATTTTTGTTGAATGGCTTGCTTCAAAACAAAACATCTAAAGAAAATTACGTTACATGAATGTTTGTTATTAATGAACTCATATTAAAATATTCCGAATGCTTTATGTAATTTTATGTTGTTTAAAAAAATACTGGGAAATTTCCTATATAATATGAAAAATACTTAAATTATTCTGTGATTAAAATATGATTTTGTGTTATGGAGTTAATGAATAAAATATTTTTTTTATTATGAAATAAAAAATTTGATATAACTTCTTAGGAATATGCATCAAAAAAAGAAGATGGTGGGTTATTGTTTAAAAATAAATAAATTTTTTTTTTTAATAAAAAGTATAATTTATTAATACAATTTTTAATTCAATACGGCTACATGAAGCATTTTAAAATTTTAGTTGTAAATTTCTCTTTCCAAATCTTGATTAACCGGCGAATTCTAGATTTTGATTTATCAATCAAGATCCTAAATACTTCATTTGAAACGAAATTTTTACAAATGATTGCTTTGCTTTGCACATTGACATTTTGTTAATGCATAACGGATAGACTGATGATTGATGGATATTGTAAAACATTTGGTTACAGGAACAATTTTACGGAAATATATTAATTTTGTTTATGTATGAGTATAAACACAGTTACAATACTGCGTGAGTTAATTGGGACAAACAGCAAAATTATCACAAATGTTGTTAATTTGGTATAGGTTAACTTACACGTATGGTTTAGCAATCTAATACGAAATATGTCCTCCTCTAGCTTGAATAAGAACCTGCATACGGTTTGGCATGGATTCCACTAAATAAGTACTCAAATGTTTGATCTCGTCATCATGAAAACAAACATTTATAATATTCTCTATCATTGCTGAGCAGTCAATTTTACACACACGTCTCTTTACAATGTTCCATAAATTTTCGATGGGATTTACACCAAGAGAATTACCAGGTCAATCCAAAATCATTAATTTCTGTTCTTAAAAAAACTTTTTTTGCTAGCATAGAAGTATGGCATGAGGTCAGATCTTATTGAAAGATACCAGTGCATCATATCTTATTGAAAGATATAATGCAAACTACCTGCAAGCGCTTGAATCATAAGCATAATTTTTTTATTAATGCATCATTGCATCAATTTATGATCATCATAAGCATAATTTTTGACCTTTCAACTGGTACTCAGCTTCCAGATCCTCCAGATGTAAAATAGCCCCAAAGCATCTTTTTCTAACGGTCCTTAACTGTTTTCATAAAATGTTGTGGATGCATAAATGATGCATAAAATGTTTCCATAAAATACCTGATGTGTTCTTCATCACTTCGCCTGACAAATTTTGGTAGAATCCTTGCTCAAAAAATGTGTTTCATCATTGAATACAAACTCCAGTCTTGTGTAGTCAAGGATTGATATTTCCTAATCCAATCCAAGCATTTTCTCTTTGCAGGTGTTAGTAATTGCTTTTTTGTTTGGTATTTTGGTAAATCTTCCATATTCAATATCTTTCATCGAACAGTCGATAAATTCACACTTCAACATTAGCTAATGATTCTCTCTGAAGATCTATATTTGTTTTTCAAGGATACATTTTACTATTTTGTGCAACAAATTCGTCTATTCGAAGTGTGGTTTTGTTTTTGCGCCCACATTTAGTCTTCCATTTGGAGACAGTGTGTCTCAAAATTCTTTTGCCGATTAATAATCCCAGGAACACTGGATTTACCAACTGCTGTAGCACTATCCCTCACATTCATAGAAGTATGCTTATTAAGGGTAACATTTCTAATATTTTCGAGTAAGTGATTTCCATTTTTTAAATACATGTCAAAAGCAGACAATTCATAAAATTGACCACTTCTTACAGCAACTGAAGGGAAAATTTTTTGACGAGTCAAGATCACGTGGTCATACTAGCTAAGACAAGCAAGGGCAACAAGAACTTGTTGTAAGAACATGCAGATGAAACTAGTTTGAGGCAGAAAATTTCCGAGATAGGAACAATTTTCTTAAAAGTCATGTTTGTTCCAATTAATCTGCACAGTAATGTATGTATACTAACAGGTCAAGCTCGCCAGATTTAGAAGACCCTGGTAAGGAAAGTAGAAATAGCTTTCAGGAGAAAACTGCGACTCTAAAATTAACATCTCTTATAATTTACTTAGCTTTGTTCAAAATGCTTTGCTCTTTAATATCAACATCTCTAGAATACAGAAGCTAAAATAAAATCAATTGAGCATGTAAATTTCCATTAGTTACGAAATTAAGAATTAAGAAATAATTAAGTGTTGAAGAGGAGCTCGTTTCATCTGTGTTCCAATGCATTTCTGATTGGCGACGAATTTGGGAAAAGCGTAATCGAATGAGTTGCAATAGGCAAAAAAAGTACTTTTTAAAATTTGATAAAAAATAGTATACATTGTTATTTTTAATAAGAATAATCTCACGAGGAATTAAAAAGGAGATAGATCTGATTAGTAAATTTTTTTTCTTTACTTCTTGCTGCTATACATAGATTACAGTTTTTAAAAAATGAAACCTCTCAATCTTCTTTTTTGAAGCGAGAAAAGTTCTAGGATGGTATATTTCACAGCTTATATTAATTACATAGTGGCATAAAAAACTTTGCATGGAGTTGAAATTAACTTTAATTATGTTGTAAATTATGTTAAAGTACTGGAATCAAACATACAAAGCATAACAATTACAATATAATTTTTAAACTAGCCAAGAACCGACATCATTTCCTTTGGTATTACCATTTTCAGTTCAAACCCAGGAAAAAATTCGGCAGCTAAGCAGGATAAGGATTTTATTCATAGTACACACATTCATAATAATAGGATATAATTTATCAGGTTCCTCATTTTTAAGTGCATATTTGTTACAGAAATTCTTTGTTAAGAATCTTATCGCTAACAAAGTAACACTCATAGACACTCATAGAGTAAAACTCCTAGAGAAAAATATATTAGAGATTTATTTTTCTCTATGTGTTTTAAAAAGATGTAGTACTCTTCAATTTGTTTAAAAAAAATTACTTTCTTATTTATTCATATCTCTTTATTTCCCTGAATAGAGACTGAGGAGCTCCGAAGAGAATTATTACTGCCCCACGACAAGTGAAAAAGAGATTTCCGCATGCAAATCCCGAAAATATAAATGAAAAACTGTCTTTAGATCTTCAAAGAATACAGGGTTTATTTTCTTTAAATTTAGAGCGCATGCTCAGAAGAATGAGATTGAAGGTCGAACGTGCATATACTAATAAAAAGAAGATGGACGTAAAATTAGTATCTATTACACGTTTTAGTTTAAGACAGACGATTTTTTTTTAAATAAGTTGAAATTTATCGCTCGTTCTTTGCACTTCCTGTTACTTTTAAATTTCCAATTGTGACTTACTTTCGTTTGTTATTTTTTAATTTAACTAATAAGTTATCTAAGAAATATTTGGAGCTATTTAATAAGATGCACTGATATGTGTGTGTTTTATTCATAAGTATTCAAAATTTCGCTTCATTTCATAGATAATAACATTTAAAACATAAGCCTAGTTTCATTTAAATATCTCATGATTATTTGCGATATTGTGTTAATAATTTGGGAGATTTTGTTAAAAATATAAGTTACGGGAAAAACACTTAAAATGATAATTTTGCTTCTCACAGCGAAGATGTTGCCACTTCTTTCCTAATGTATAAGCCAAATTATGGTCTTTTTCTTATGTCCATCAATCAACATATTATAGAAACACATGTATAAATTTAAAAAATCGTAAAAAATTAAAATCACTTTTATTTACCACCTCCTGTTTGAAAATTCAACTTCCTGTTTCGTTCCCCCCCAAAAAAATATGGATTTTAAAATTTTTGCATATTTCTATTTGATATATAACAGGGGTGGCTAAACTTTTGCAATCCGAGGTCTTCTCCACATTTAAAAAATCGAAGGCGGTCTACCAATGGCAGAGCTAAATTAACGTACATATTTATTTTCGGTAACAAGAGAATATGGTAAATTATGTAATTTTTCTAAAAAAAACTTAATATTAATATTTACAAAATAAAAATTTACTGACGAAAATAATCAAAGTATTCATATATCAAAAACTAACCATCCTATTCATTTCGTTTAGTTGAAATTTAGCACTGTATATCTTCCTCCATGATTTTGAAGTTTCTCAATTCATGTTTTCTGAATTGAGATGCACACCTTTCTATAGTTTTTTTTGAATGTTTTAATCGTGCTCATCATGTCCGTTTTAGGTTTTAAATCGTAAACCTTAATTCATAAATCTTTAAATCGTAAATCTTTGCACAGTTTGTTTTGGGTTTTAAGGCGGAGACGGTAGTAAATTTTTAATTTGTTAAAAATACAAACTGTTAAAGAAATGCCTTGAAAAATTGGAAAAATACCAAAGCAGATTATTATAGCTCAAGCTGTTTTAATGTTAAAAGTGGCTAAAGTTTCTTTTAGAATTTTGCTTTCACTGTATTATATCACATTGTGAACTCTTCCATTTTAATCATTCAGTATAAGCTGACTTCTATCATCCAGAAATATTAATAGCATATCAAATCATTTCATGCTCTTAAAAAATAGGATTTGAAGCTAAATTATGGATATTAAATACGATGAATTAATCATAACATCCGAAAACATGTGATTAATTTGAGCAAATTTTAATTCCAATGAATTTGTAAATTTTCTGTGATATGGAAAGAATTTCTTCAAAAAAGAATACTCTGAAATATAAGCTTATACTTTTCACACATAAAAAAAAAAAAATTAAAATAGATATAATCAAAATTTCTTTGTGCAAAAAAATAAATAAGTAAATAAAATCGAATAAAAAATAAAATAAATAAAATTTTTTTCAATATTCTGCCTCCTTCAATTTATTGTGGGGAATAGATTCATAAAATTTCACCTAGTAAAGTTTGTGTTTTGTTAAAAATTGTGCTTACTACACTGGTAATAACATGCAAAGAATAAGTGATATTTATATTTCAAAGCAATAAAAATTATCTGCTGAAGATTGTCAAACAGTATTTAATACAAGTATTTGGCATGCAGTTGGTTTTTACTTGTACAGTATTTGGTACAAGTAAAAACCAACTGCATGCATATACTGCACATACCGCTATTTAATGATTTACTGGTGGTAAAGATAGGATATCATTTATGTACAAATAAAATGAATATTTATTGAAGAAAGGATTCATATGAATTAAAAATTCAAGATGATAAAATAAACCTAGAGACTATAAAGCATATATATTCATATACTTTTATGCAAAGTCTTAACCTTTCTTTTCTGATAGTTAATAAACCTATTAATTTCTATATTTATCTATCTCTATGTCTATTTCTATCTCTATATATATATATTTACAAATAATATGTATATTACTGAGATAAAACTCAAATGTTCTGAATACTCAAATATCAGGGAATTCCTAAGACTATTTCTACAATTTTAGCAATTATATAGCATTACCTATAAAAAGGACAGTCAAAATGAAATAGTGAAGTTGAAGACTTGCTACTGTTTAGGGGTTCATGTCTATATTAAAAATGGACAATTTCAAATATTTTTAAAATAAAATGTTTCCAGGAAAAAATTTTGCTTTTAACTGTTTGACACACAACTGTATTTATTTACATGATGTGTAAATAAATGAATTCAAAATAAATATAGTACACACACACACACACACACTCTTCAGAAAGAACTATTTATGTGTAAACATTTCTCTTATGCTGAACATGTAGATTATCCTTGTGGAATTAAATGACGTCACAGGCTCCATAAAATTGTTTTATGGAGCCTATGACTTGATTAAAAATATAAATATAATTTTTTATGTATGCATAGTTAATTTTTTGTAACTACGTGTATATATATATAT
>JAPDSC010027355.1:5854-22890 GCA_026290005.1 Latrodectus geometricus
ATAAAATTTATAGAAAGTTTGTAATCATTTATTAATCCAATAGATGACAGCATCTTACAGAATGTAACAAGTACAAAATATAATTGGTGAAATACTTGATACTTTAAAAGTAACTGTAATCAGTACTAACCAGGTACAAAAAAGTAAGTCCCATCCCTAAGTTAAGGATTTATTACATTAGAGTTGTCTGCCTCTATTCTCGTGGAAGCAACTCTAGTATAGGTAATGTCAAAGCACCAGTTGCGGCAATCCTTACTCATTGTCCAATGATATTTCAGAATTTTCTTAGAGCTGCGCTGTTGAAATTTGAATATTATTAGTTCTCGCCATTTTTCACTCCAGGAATTTGTACATGCTCTGCAACATGGACAACTTATATCGCCAAATGTTTTTAAAATGGAATAAAGTTACCTTCTTTTTGCCAAGCGGAAATATATACATAAAATGGTTCATTTTCATATTGTTCTGATAATGCAGTGTTACCGAACGATCATGGAGTTTTCAATTTTAAAACAGCAACTTTAGAATGGGCATATTAATTTCAATGCAAAAAAACTTAACAGCTTAGAAAGGACTGCATTTTAAGGAATAATTTTTTATAATTTATTTTGCTTGAATAATTTAAAAGTATGCAATATTTATGCAGGTATTATACTAATAGGATATATTTCTATTTAATAAAAATGACATGCAAAATTTAAAAATTTATTACCAAATATAATGAAGAAAATATTAAAACTCAGTTTTTTTAAAACAGTATGCTTGTTACTTCATATTATTTTTAATTAACATGACTTTTAAAATTTTATAGACTATTTAAAAACTCAAAAATTTAAACTTGAAATTGTGAATAATAACTATTTTATAAAAAAAATGTACTGTTTTTTGAATTTTGCTACATTTTTAGTTTTTATAGATAATTTTAAATAGAGTTCTTCAGAACCATGATAATGTTTATTCTATAAATCTGAATGGTTAAAATATTTACTAGTCCTCTCGATTTTAAATTAAATATTTGAGGGCATAATTTTTCAGAACAAATTTTAAATTGCTTTTGGTTCAAAGTTCTCAATCACTGATCTCAATGTAAGCATATAAAAGCTCTAAATCAACATTTACTGAGATAAAAAGAACAATATTGACTCTATAGTATGTGGAACCAGAAATAGGCTAAAGCAAAATTGTTATATGCTTTCCATAACCTGATGTAAATTTTGATATAAAATAATTTCCTTCTTTAACAAAATTTTGTCCAGTGATGTGTAAAAGAATTATAATATAGAATAATAGTAATAAAAGGAAGTAATTATAACACTCAAAAAAATCAAAGTTGATGTATTTTAAGGGTAGTATACATTTATAAAATATATAACAATAAATGAATGAATGAAAATGCATAATATATAAACATTAATTGGAACACTGATTAAGATTTTAATTATTCACTAGCTTTCTTCATGATTGATAAGAAAAGAATTTAAAGTGTACACAAATATGCAAAAATGCTTTTCCACAAATGAAAAAATGTCATCTGAATCATGAATACAAGCTAGAAATCACATAACTTGTGAAAAATAAATTAAAATTTGAGTGATTTTCATAATTTTACCTATAAATCACAGAAATACATCAAATGTATTTTAGAAACTTAAAAAAATATAACGCAGAAACATTTTATTTGGAATGTTTACTCATTTTTATGTCAAACCATTCTTAGGTGTGAAAAGCAATGAAACAATTCTTGCAAATAATATTCCATGGCAAACATTAAAGAAAATAAGAAAATTTAAGTTACACATTAAAACATCAATGTAAAGCTCAAAAATATAATTTTTATAGTATATTTGTTTACTAATAAATGGACAACAATGTGCAAGTATACATAAATAATTTAATTCGTAAAACATAATGTTAAGCATACTATTAAATTCTCTTGCTGTAAAAATTGGCTTAATTTCAAAACAATAAATTCTTATTAATTCAATTATATTAGTTTATTCAAAGTTTTTATTTTAGCTTATTGCAATATTGTGATAAGTGTTAGTCCATAAATTAAAATGTTTGTTGTATTAAAATTAAAATGTTTGTAGTATTAGTAGTTTAAATAATGATAGACCTCGTGTAGATTTTTATTTTAAAACAAAAACCTCGTGTAGTTTTTATTACTTTTATTTTAAAACAATCTTCTCAGCAGTAACATGTGGAATGACCTTGTTTACATAGAGAGCGCTGTTCTTGGAGTTTCTCCAACATTCCACCCCACATTGCCTTGCAAAACATTTCTATACAAGGTGGTTATATTATATAACAATATTCCTTTTGAGAAGCATAGCAAATATAAAAATGAAATAAAAATATTGAATGACAATATTGCTATACAAAATCTGTAGAGCTATCAATTTTAATAAAATAAATTTTATAAAAATATTTGAAGAAGGTTACACAAATTTTACACTTTTTTACATCAATATGTAACGGGCATAGTTTTAAATATTCGTTTAAAATACACGATTGCATTATCACATCAACTACTCTTCTTCTTCTTGAGCTTGTCGGCGCAGCTTGTCCTTTTTGGACCTTGTGCCATAAAACCCAACAAACCTTCTTGAGCTTGTCAGATATGTGGCACCTCTGCATTGTTGCATTTTGTACCATGCTCCAAGCCCAATTTTTTCCTAGTTCCATTGTCTTGGGTCACCTACTTTGTTTATAAAGTCTGATAGGCCCTCAATGGAGTTAAGGTGTAACTCTTTAGGATATGGATTACCTAGAGTAGTGAATCTTGTAAGGGCAAGAGCATCACACTCATATAAGATATGATGAGCTGATTCTACCCCTGCATGACATTTCCTACAAATTGGTTCCTGTTTAAAAAGTCCCATTGTATGAAGGTGTTTCCTGAAATGATAGTGCCCAGTAATGAAGCCTACAATTGCTTGAGTCTTCAATCTTGGGAGTCTAAGAATTTCAGATGCAATTTTCTCAGATGAGTTGAAAATCATACTTTTTGCATGTTTCTGTCCAAGAGAATCACGCCAAACTTTGTTCATCTCCTGTTTTACCCATTTTTGAATGGCCTTCGTTGTAGTCTTCATGTTGATCCCAAAAAAAGGGTTCCATTCCTATTGGATTGAAAGAGGATCCCTGTTTTTCAAGTTCATCAGCTCTTTCATTACTTTCTATTCCTATATGCCCTGGCACCCAAATAAGAATAATTTTATTCCCATTTGCCAGTTCCTTAGGGAGATTTTTGCATTCCATTACAATTTTTGATTTGACTTGGAATGAGTAGAGAGCCATCAATGCAGCTTGACTGTCGCTGAAAATAAGAATACGCTTACCTTGGTAGCCCTTCTAGTAAGTTTATCTGCAGACAGTTGGCGATAGCAAGAAACTCCACCTGAAAGACAGTGGCATATTCCCCAAGCCCTTTATAAAGACTGAATCTTGGTGCCACGCCATAGACCCCCAGTCCTGAGAGGTTGCCTTTTTTTGATCCATCAGTAAACCAGATAAGATCATTGCTTTTTATTTCAATCGTGCTGTTTTTCCATTCATCTCTGGTAGGAAAAACTACCTCGAATGGTCTTTCAAACACGTTGTTCTTTCCATGCTGTCTGAAGGCATTTGGAAAGTTAGGTGGTTGATTTTTTTGGTAATAGTAGTATGACCTCCAAAAGAGGGCTTATCACACCACTAATTTTGCAATTTCATTCTATATGCAGTTATTCTGACAGCGCTGTATATGAAGATATCTAGTGGAGTCAGGTCCAGAATTGCCTCTAGTGTTCTGGTAGGTGCTGAGAACTGGGTTTCTTCTTCACAAGATGGACATGCAGTATCATCGGAGGAGTGAGATCCTTTGCAGTTTATGCAATATGGAACATTAGCAGGACAAGGACCCCTATTGTGATACGAGCCACAAATTTTGTATTTCACATTTCTTTGTGGCATGTGTAAATTTAAAGCATACTCCACACTGACGAACTTTATCTACAAAAATCTTCTCATTTACAATAGATAACAAACACTTTAATTTGCGATGGGATTTTATGTCCGTACATTTATACGTAGATATGTCTTATACGGAGATAATTTCTGAAAGTTCTGTTGATCCCTTTTTACTGAAACGCTTGATTTGAAATACAGCAAAGCCATTATTTTCAATTTCTAACATCAGATTTTCTAGATGATTTTCTAGATTTCTTTCATCCTCCAATATGAAAAGGATAATGAATTTCGTAGTGTATTGTTCAATTTGTGTTTGGGGAGTTATAGGTACGTTCAATATTTTTCCAATTCTACAAACTTCTGTTGCAGTTTTATAATTAGTTTGTGGTTCAGGTATGTCGAACTTCTTTTATACCGTACTTGCTGGAAATAGAGTTAAAAATTTCAAACTTTAGTTGTGAAGGCCGCTAGGAATAGAAGGATATCCTGCTGTAGGACGTAAAAATACTGTGAAGGTTAAAACTCTAGCTATTTGTATAACTAGAGATACAGTATCATCATAGTCTAATACAGAATTTGTTTTGTATTTAGGTCTGCGATATTCATAGTCTATAAAGGGTGTATCGCTGTGGAAGTCTATAATATTGAATAGACCATCGTGTATGTACTGAAGAAACAATTTTAAAACAACTTTATTGGAATTATCGAATTCAGAAAATTAAAATAAATTAAGATAACTGTGCTTAATCTTTTTAAAAGCAAACAAAAATTCAAAGAAATAAGTACGTGCTGCCTTAGGTAAAATTCTTAAATCCACAATCAAATAGTATCAAAATGTCAGTTTACCATCCAAAAAAAGACTGAATTTTATTTACGTTACAGATTTAGCTTTATTGCCCAGTTGAAACCTGTTGTTGATTGCGTGATACTTAATTTATATTTGTTTTTTAATATGTAATCTTTGTGAAATTAGTTTCTAGTTATTAGTATTTCAATATTTCTGTAGTAAGTAATTATAATGATGTATTCAAAATTTTGATAATTGAAGTTTAAAATGTCACACGATTTCAAAATTGAATTTCAAGCGTGATTGGTATTTGGTAACCGGATATTGCGAGTAGGGACTTAGCTAGATAATTGTGCAGAACTTGGCACGAAAATTGGAACTCTCGCCAAACCCATACCAATTACCTAGTTTTGCACCGAATGAAACATTAGTCACACACACATTTTTTTGAAAGAGCATTGTTAATTAATATGGATTTCCACTTTAGGAATATTTGTTGTTCCAATCATTTTGTTATAATTTATTTCAAGGTAAAATATCTTGAAATCAATTATCTTATTCTCAATAAATAATGTGGCAAATTTAAATTTAACTAATGAAAGTAATCCAGATATTCTTCTTAATTGGATTTGAATGTCAAAATACCTCCTCTGCTGAAAGCATTTTATATCAAAAACTCCAAACACAAAATAAGCGAGATCTATCTGATAGATGCTCTGGCTTTGTTTATGAAGTCAGATAAGCTCCTTTTGGAGCTACAGTGTAATTTTTTAGTATTGAGGGTACCTAAAACGGGCATTTGAGAAAGAGTTTTGGGGGTCATATTCATATACAATATGATTCGTTGCTTCCTCACTTTTATAACAATTTCATCATACAGATTCTTGTGAAGAAGTTCCATCATATATATATATATATATATACATGTGTGTGTGTGTTACGGTGAAACACCGAAATCTGGAGAGTGTCGACATTCACCGGTGAATGTCAACATTCATATAGTCGTGTGGTGTATGTCCGTAATATTTGCTAAATACCCTTATTTCTTACTTTCACCGGTGAATGTCGACATTCATCCTGCACTAATGGTGAATGTTGAATATGTCCGAGATTTATATTTTTTTCTCCGTAATTCAGTTGCGATAAATTTTTTGCTTCTCCTTCTGAGAGGAATAACACAAAGAACTTAAAACACACAGTACTTTCAAAATGAGAAAGGAAAATTATAGAAGTTAAAAACTTACACACTACTTAAGTATACAGTACATTCACAATAATTTTTTTTAAGCTTTATAGAGATTTTCGTGTTTGAACTATGGTTCAATCCCATCCCAGTACTGTGAGATTCAAAATGAGAAAGGAAATTTATAGAATTAAAAAACTTACTTAATTATACAGTACGCTCTAAATGAGAAAATAAAATAATAGCAATAAAAAAATTACTAAATTATGTGAATTAAATCTTATTTATTGCAATAAATTAAACTATTATGACACTTTGAATTGCACAAGAGGCCCTTTCTTTTACAACTGCATTTATTTGTGGAACACTTCCTTTTGCAAGGACAGCGTGTATAGCCTTGCTAACCGCTAGTCGAATTATCTGCAGCTGCTTCTCTCAGCGAAATTTCTTGAAAAGAAATCTTATCTATGGAAAGGAGCTTTTCTTTATAAATTTCGAACTAATTACGTGTGTAAAGCTGCTTGAGGGTACCATTTTCATTCGCAAGTTTATAGAAGTCGGAGTCTTCTATTCCAACAACAACCGCTAACACATTTCGGTTATCTGTACGACCACGGTCGACATCAAGGACTTGTATTCGTACAGTATCACCAATTTGAGCAGGAAGAAATTGGTTTTGTGGGAATCGCAACATTTTTGTTGCATGCAGAAGAAGATTCTCTTTTGCGGTCACTCATTTTATAGAAATTAACTCTTGTTTTTCATTCAGAACTTGATGTGAAGACGTGGTAGATTGCAAGTCCTCTTCAATATTTTTCTTTGGAATTTGGCTTTCGATTTGGCCACCACACAATTTTTTTTCAGTAGTATTACCAGTTTCTTCAAGCAGTTCTTTGGTTTCAAAAGTGTTGGTGATTTCTTCAAGTTGTTCCTCAGTTTCGATACTTGCGCTTTGTTCGCTAGGAAAAAAAAGCGAAAAGACGATGCCATGTCTCTTTTCGCTTTAATGCCAAACATGGCTTCATAAGGACTTTAGTGTATTCCTTCGTGGTATGTAGTGTTCTTGGCAAATTGAACAAAGGGTAAACCTTCTGACCATTTATTTGTATTGTTATCGTTTATCCATGCAGTTAGCATATTCTGTATATCCTGATTGGCCCTTTTAACCGAGCCTTGTGTTTGACTGTGAGGAGGCTTTCCATGAACTATCTTAACATCTTTCCACATAGCGCATATTTCGGATATGACTTGATCACTGAATTCTCTACCATTATTTAATTGCAATATTGATGGAGCACCAAATGTTAAAAATATTGGAAGAACGTGATACACTCTACTTCTTCAAACCCTCTTAGTTTTCAAAGGTCGTAGCTGGACAAACTTAGTTAAATGACCTTCATACACCATTATGAGCTTATATTCACCATCTGATTTTTACTGCAGATCTATCAGATCAACTTGACATCTTGAGTTTAACCCAGAGCTGATCATTGGTTTCACAACAATACTTTTCTTAGGTACACTGTGTTTTATTTGACACTGTTTGCATAGATTTAAATACAAATTCATATGTAATATTTTTGTATTTATTTTGCAACACTTTAAGCATACGTATTCTTCCTCCATTGCCTATCCTGATGTGAGCTTCATATAGTGTATTGAAAAATTCCTCTTTGGTAACATAGTATTGTATATTCGTTTCTCCTGGTTTTAATGGTACAATTAACTTCTCTTTATCATTAATTTTTAAAACTTCAAAAGGTTTTAGTCATCTGTAATCAAAAGGTGTGTTGCACTTAGTTTTAGCAGTAACCCCTTTAGAAAGTATTTTAGAGTACTTTTCTAGAGAAAAATATAAGCAATTGTATTCTCGTTTACCCCCAATTAATATATTTAACTTTTCAAGAAAAAGATCACGATTCACTGCAGTATCCATTCTGTATAAATCAGGAAATCAGAACAAAATATTAAGAAATCGTTGCCCTCACCATCGAACCTTGCATATGCATAAGACTGACTCCACCAGCACAAAGGATTTGGCTGGAAACAGCCAGTTGCCAGGATTTGGCGGGAAACTCCACAAGAACAAAGAATTTTGCGGATTTGACAAAAAAAAAGCCAATCGGCTCTTCTCTTTTCGACCTCCACCAGATCATATTTGCAGTGATTGTCTACATACACCGGTGAGGGTCCGAATGTACAAGAATGTAATGAAATATTCGATCTTTCACCGACGTATTTGGTGTTTGTTGACATTCACCAGTGAATGTCAACATACTCTGACTTCGGACTTTCACAGTAACATATTATATATATATATCTTTGAAATTAAAATGAATGAAAATGTAAACTGCTAATAGCATATTAAAATTCAATTTAATGATATTTAATTTAGAATTAATAATGCTTCGAAAATTAAATAATTTAAAAAGATTTTCACTGACCTTTAAGGAGTTTGTTATAATTCTTTGTTAATGTTAATTGGTTGTGAATAATCAGTCTATGACTTAGTCATCAAACATAGGATAAGAAATAATACAAGTTTAGAAATATTCATATTTAAGGTTGAACTATTAAAATTCTTTTTGTTTAAATGAAAATGATTTTTTTTGAAAGGGCAGAAATGTTTTTAAAATGTGGATGAAGTTGTGGAAATGACTTTTAAAAGAAGATTCTTAGTTTTTAATTGTCATTTAAAATTATACTATATAGAATTTAGAATTAGCCTCAAGTAAACATATCTATTAAAGAAGAAGATTTGAATTCCATGAAATTAATGATAAAAATTATAATTATGTGAAAATAATATCCAAATGGAAGTACTGTATTTTCCTGCATATAATCCGCATGAATTTTTCGAGTAAAAGAAAAGAAAAAAAAATGGCGTCGCATAGTCGCCATTTTTTCTTATTTACTTTCGCTATAGATTTTAATTTAAAATGTGCTGTATGACTTAAAAGTTTTCGCATTCATATGACGATATACGAATTTGAATATTGTCAAAGCTAAAAAAATCAAGTCAAGAGAAAATGCGAAATGACGTTAACGACATGCAATTGTAATATCTTTACGAGGAACCGAATTCGTTTACGAACGTAATTGGAAAAGCTGATTATAGCTTAAATAACTCAGGTGTGTCTTGGTACCACCTGTTATTTATTTTATGAAACATAAACAATATTTCTTTCAAAACTTTCTTGTAAGCTTTTCTGATGGAGGTTTTTTTTTTATCAGATTATCCCGCAGCGGCGTATAATACGCACAACGAAATTCGGAACTTTTTTAACACATAATCCGCGGATTATATACAAGAAAATACGGTATATTATATTTGCCTCTTGTTTGAATTATTTATGATATGTTAATTTATTTAAATTTTGAAAATAAGAAGCATTCTAAAAAAATATACTGTTAGGAAATTAGGGTCGATTTAAATCTCCTATAGTGTAGCTTGAGAGAAATATAAGTAAATCTAAAATTTTTTTTTAAAAAAAATCTTAATTAAAGACATTGCCAAATTTTTAATTATTTACTATTTAGATTTTCTGTAATAGTTATATTTCTTTCAATAGTTAATTCCAAGAGCCAATATATATTTAAAATATTCAAACTTAGTTACTTTTTTATATCTGTGGTAAGAAATTTTTTAATTTATGGTGCACATTGTCTTTTTTGACTTCGCTCTTCCTCTTGATTAGATCTAAAAGTAAAATAATTAATTGGAGATGTTTCATTTTTTTAGTACTTTGCTGGTGTCAAGAGCCATTGTAAATTTGTATAATATTGTTTTTAAAGATGGATTTCAACATTAAAATAAAATATATTTCACATTTAAGCTTGGACTAGAGGGATTGTGTTTGATGTGCTTTGTTGGCTATAATTTACAAAACGGCTCTTTCTCTCTTCCAATACTTGGGACTAAAATTTAGTAAATTATGCATAATGTATCAAAATTTCTTCATTATGCAGATTACATGCTACTAAGTGTAGCTAAATTGCAGCCTTCACATAGAAAACTGAATTATTATAATATAGGCCAGTTTTTTAAAATATCAGAATTTTTTTTGACTTATTTCTTTTTCTAATGTTAAAATTTCTTTTATTCACACGGAAAATCGACTTTATATCAATGTAGGTATTATTGTAAGAAAAAGTTGCAAGAAATTGGTCTTATTTTGATGTAAAATCTAAATAAAGAATAGATTTTTGATTTCTGAAATATTTATTTATATTAAAGAAATAATTCTAACAAAAAAGTAATAACTTTTATTTGTGTCTCAGGATAACTTTTTAATTACTTAACTCTGATTAAAAACAGTTTTTATAAAATATGAACGTATTGTATAATATTTAAAAGTAATAATTTATAATAAAATAAAAAACTTAGATGTTATTAATTTTGTGTCTTAGGATAACTTTTTAATTAGTTAACTCTCATTAAAAACAATTGTTATAAAATATTAATGCAATAATGTATCAGTACATAAGCTCCATAAATCAGCTTCAAAATATTTTTTTTCTGAATTGTTCTAAATTTGTCTTACAGATAAACTTTGATTTTATCATTTTCCTATAGAATTTAAATAATTAAAATCCCACTCAAATCATTATGATTTTGTGTTTTAGGTTAGAAAATGAAAGACTTCTTGTTTCATTTGACATTAGTACTTTTGCAATTCCATGAGACATTTGTTTATTTTTTTAAATTGTTTTTATATTTTATCATCACAGTTGCTTCCTTAAATGAGAATTTGACAATGTTACATATCATTAAAAATTACTTTAGCATAAATAAAATTTTTTATTTTTTATAGAAAAAACTTGTATTTTATTTTTAAAAAGAGTTAGTTTCATTTTTTTTATAGAATTTGTGTGTGTACAGTATCTATCTTTAGACTTCGCATTGATTTGTGTTCAATTATTTGTTTATTAGACATTTTATGTATAATTCTTTTTGATCAGTATTATTAAATAAATACTTCAAATAAATTCATTCAAATGAATATTTCTTTCTAAAAGACTTTATTTATTTTAATTTAAACATTTTAAGTGATCTAGTCTGTTTAAATCAGTGGCAGTTTTGTTGAGAATATGTTATTGAAAGTTTTGTTGAGAATATGTTATTGACTAAAAAAGTAAATGTTTTAGCAGCAATTAAGATTACAATTCATTTTTTCTCAATTCATGTAAAGGGAAATCTTACTTCTTAAATGCTTTAATTAATTTATCTGAAATTTTAGACATTCCATAAATATTGATGAAAATTTTTATGAATTATATTATTAAAAATATTTTTTAAATATAATTTTTTATTAATGAAAATAATTTTTTAATAAGTATAATTAATCTAAATAGAAAATTTAAAACTATAGATTGAGGAACTTTTATTAAAATTTTAAAAAATTTCATTAATATATTAAATTCTCCGATTCTTATATCCTAAAAATAAATTTTAAATCTTGTGTAAGTTTATTATGAATAAGTGTATGTAACAAATCTTTGAAACAAAATTAAAAAAAAATTTTTTTTTAAATTTTGTATTCAAACTTTTTTTGACTGTAAAAAATATTGCTATTCTTAGAAAATGTGTTAGAAATTTACTATGAAATTAATTCTTTATTTTAAGCAAGAAGATTTAAATTTCTTATAAAATTTCATCCTTTTTTTATTTATTTAAAATTATTTGAAATATAACATTTATTTTACTTTATTATTGTTAAGTTTAATATATTTTAAATCATTTAAACTAGGATCTTTCTTTAAAAGATTTCACCAAATCAGAAAATTTAATTTTGATATAAAATTAAAAATAATTTGTTTAAAAAATACTATATTATACATTAAAAACAATTCTATTATACACATGAAAGTTAATTTATTTCGTTGCATTAACATTCTTAACTTTTAAAAATTTGTTGCATCTCTCAAGCTTCAGGGATTTCTCATCTATCCTCTTCTGCCAGCTCTTTAAGCCAAGTATTAGCAACATTTTCCAATTTTTTTTATCACTTCTAGTATGCTTACTGTTTGCTAAAAAATTCCTTTAGGTAAAAGTTGGAAATTCATAGAAAAAAGGTCTGGCTATCAAAAAAATTCCCTTCTGAGTTAATCCATTATTTCTTGAATTGCAGCACTGATGTGTGGGTGAACAGAAACCATGAAGAAGCTCAATTCTCACAGAAAGCATTCACCACTACCTGTTTGGGATTGGTTTCCAAAAATTTTAATCTTATAAGATGCTTTCCTAGAGTTTCTCTAAAAATTCACCTCAAACATAATACCTTTTGGAATGAAATGCAGTGTGTACTTGACTTAATGAATCGGCAACGGAAGAACTTGGGAATTTTGAAGATCATGATCAGAAACTACACATGTTTAAATGCAGTATGTGTTTATACAATATTGTGTGTATACGAGTGAAATTTTGTGTACATAGCAGAATTCTTTTTTCTATAATTGTGTTTTCCTTTTTTTTTTACAACAAAACAATAGTTACTTGCTGTATAATCCTCATATTATGAGCAATTTATAATTGTTTTATATGTTGCATTTCATATATACTTGTTTATCTGCATAAAATAAGTTTATTAATGCAATTAAATAAATTAATTTTAAGATAAATTCTTAGCGTCTTCATTCTTATACTTTTAAATTTTTCAAACTGTTCTTTTTGTTTGTTAATTTGAGAAACATTTATTGTTTTGAATTTTCATGTGGCTTAGTTTTTTTCAATATTTTATCTTTCTATTAATCCTATAAGTCACAATCTAATTAGCCCCTGTGTGCAGAAAATACGCATTGTGTACAAACAGTCTCTTATCTATATTCTGTGCAACATTCATGATAATGTTTTGAAAAATACTCCAGAAATCCAATTTTTAATTGAAAACATGTATATTTTTATGATTATTATGTAATCAAAAATTATATTTCTCGAAAATAAAAATTTATTTTTGGAGTGTTATAATTGTTGACATATAGTAAAAGAAAAGAAACTTCTTTTATTTTAAAATTGTAATTCATATTTCTATGAATTTTATTTAATTAATTCTAATTTTAAGTTTTAAATGTAAATAGATTGAATTAAATGAAAATTAATAAGCCTTAATACTTGACTTTAGATTACAAACTACTTTTTGAAATGAAATAGTACAATAGAAGTCCATTAATCCGGCATCCAACAGTCCGGAATGCCCGATAGTCCGGCATCACTCCGGAAAATTGTAAAAATTTTGGTTTTCTCCCAAAGTATGTCTGTAAAGGAAATAAAAACACTCGAGAGCTATTCGGAAGTTTTCTGGGTGGTTCGAGATCATCCGGAAGCGCTCGGTATTGTTCGGAAACAACTAGCGGCCGGTTAGTCAATAGTAAACGTAACTTTTGAAACTGTTTATAAAAAAAGTGATTTTCGTTCTAACTGTACACAGGGTGACCATGTTTTTAAAACCTAAGCCTAAATAAAGTGACTCAGATGCCGAAATGGAAGAAAAGGAAAAATCAGCTGGGCAGAAGCTGCAGCATCACTAAATAAGTTTATCTCTTTTGCTGAGGCTAGTACAGTGCTTCAGAAATTATTGATTTCCATATCATTAGAAATAAATTTTAAACTAAACACCAAAAGTCAAGAAAACAAAAAGACATTCATGACTTTTTTGAATCTAAGTGAAATATGTTTTACATTACGTGTACATACATTATATGAAATGTAAAATAAACTTTGTGGTATGTATTTGCATACTGTATTTGTAGTTTAATTATTAACCTATTGTTTTTATAATTACCGTCCGATAGACCGGAATTTTCGGTAGTCTGGCACCGAGCCGGTCCCGAACGTGCCGGATTATCGGACTTCTACTGTATTAAGAAATTTTTGTTGATAAACATATTTTAGAATGGAGTATACTGTTTAATAAATTCTGAGTTTTAAATTTTTAATACAAAAATATGAAAAATGATACAGAAATTTTAAACTTTTTACATAAACATTTTCTAAAAATTAATAAGTTACATAATAAAACTTTATATTACAGTAAATTTATATGTATAACTGATAATGTCCATTTTGAACTGGATGCATTACCATTTAATTCCGATAATTTTATACTGCTCTTTTTCAACTAATCATTCACAGATGCAGTCTCAGCATTAGCAGCAGATAGTATCATTTGTCGAACTTTCACATCACTAATAGCATATGCTATTTTTTTATTTGCATCATACAAAAGTTTTTGAACTGCACACTTACTATCAAGCAAATTTTTTTTCTTTCTGAAGTTCATTAATTCTTCTAACAAGTGCAATTTTTTAAACTTTTTTTCACAAGTACCTTTTATGTCTTCCTCTTTTCTTTTCATCTCTAATTGTGTTGCATCTTTTGATTTTTGCATATATGATGCTTATTCTGCATGAGATTTCTGAATATAATGCATCATTTCTTCGGTATATGGAATGGAAGAAACAGAATTGTCATGCATTCCAATAACATCATGACAAATGAGTAAACTTTGAACTGTTGATTCCGATAAAAAAGCTCTCTCCTTTGTCACAACAGAATTGTTACTCGAAAAACCTCTTTCTGGTTGTGAATTTACTTTTAATAACGAATAAGTGCTTTAATAACTCTAGAAAGAGTAGGATATTTTATATAACCACCAGCATCTTTTATATTAAGGACTGCATTCCAATATTTACAGATATTTTGGTCATTATCATAATCATTCATAACCAAAGTCGCATTTTCACATATGTAAATAATCCACTCTTCATTCATCTTATCAAAGTCTAAAGAAGTTTTATTCACATGAAGAATGTGTTGAATTAAAAGGAGACAAACACTGGAGATTTTAGAGCAAAGTGTTTGCTATAGGAAGTTTTTGAAGCAAATGCTTAGAAGTTGCTATGTAGCAACTTCTGACACTTTGTTGAAATGTTGTTTTATCCGTAAGCCTTTCCCCTATTGCTGTTGCACCATGACCTATTTTAATTTTGTTTTTAAGTTTAACCAATTTATTCCTGAATCAACATTAATTTACAGCAACTTTACTCTATTTGTTTCACAGATTTCATCTGGATTTAAAAATTTAAACATGATACTGCGAACAAGTTCATTTAACTTACAGTACATCACATGTACTAAAGGTTCGAATTTTTGTATGAGCAAGCATTTGTCTAAAACCCATATTTAAAAAATTAAATTTGCTTTTGCATACGAAGCACTCCACAGAATGAACATCGTCAACACTTCGACACCATGTTTTAATTAAACATTTATTCCCCTTTTGCCGTTCCAATCATTTATCGGAAAATTTCATTTTCCTTAACATTTTTAAAAGAAAATTGTTTTTAAAAAATAAATTCTAAACTTGCTAATAAACGTTAAAAAAAAATATGATTCAAAAGTTTTACAAAAAATTAAACAAAATGCTGATATACCAGAGTCTTAGGGTCTTTCAAATGTTTTATAATCCGAAGATATCTATAAGAAAGAGGATATTTTGACTCTTTAGGTACTTAGACAATAAATATTCTTTTATATCATAATATTGCTCATCAATTCTCTCACAAACTGATCCCAAAGTTAATCAATTTCTCTCAACTTGACGAAGGAAACTAAGTCTAGATAAGGTTTCTTCCAATATTTCCAACTGTAAGGAATGATAATCTTCCCTTCTTGCAGAAGATAGTTAGAAAAATTGATGAATATCTACAGCAAATTCATCAATAATACAATCAATTTTATAAATACCCTTACATAGAGCTCCATGGATATGTAAGCAACATGTAACCAAATCAAATAAATATAAATATGAGGTGAATATGAGGCGGAGACGAATGTTTGACAACCCTATTTCCTGTTTGAAAGAGAGCAAAAAAGGGGGAAATAATTTCTCTTTCTTTTTGCAAGGAAAGCAGTTGAATGTTCTTCTGAAAAAAAAATTTATTCCATTCGAAGAAAAATTTACTACTGAAAAATACAAAATTATTAATTAAAATTAAACTTTCAAAGGAATATAATAAAAAATTAAGGAATTCCAGGATTTATTTCGCAAAAAAAGGACATTTCAGGACGTTTTTTAAAAAATCAGGAATTTAAGGAATATCAGGACAACTCCGAGCCCTGTATTAAGATGTGGAAACCCTGTTATAGCTCTGTTTAGTGTATATAACAAATTGAAGAAATAATTGTTTAATAATATGAGATTGAAAAAGTATTATTCAAATTTCAGTTTTAGTTGATGTATATTTTAAAGACAGGAATATTTTCAGATTATTCAGTAAAAAAATTAAAACCAGTTACATTTATTTCTAAAAAAAATTCTTTTAAACCAAATTTAACTATTTATTTCAGAATAAGGGTTCAGGAGAAAAATAATCTAAAAATCATTCCTAGTGTACAATTTGAAAATTATTTCTCTTCAAAATTATACACTTTCTATAAATTATACTCTAAATACATGAATCTTATTCTATCTGCAACTGCTTGCAATATTGTTGGAAAATTCAAAGGCCAAATAATTTATATAATACTTCAGAATAATTTGATAAGTTATCTATACAGACAAGCAAAAATTAAGAAGAAAAAAATCACTAAATTTTCATATAAAGGGAAGTGCAATAGTCAGAATATACCATAAATAAAACTGAAAAAAAAAAAAAAAAAAAAAAAAAACACATTTATTTCTAGACATGATACCAACATATTTATATATATCGAAACACTGCAAATCCAAAATCATTGTAGTAAAGTAGTTAACAAAGCAAAATAAATGGCTTTTTTTTTTATTTTTATTTTACATTTTGAGAAATAGAAAGTTATGTTGTTTTAAATTAAATATTTTTTTGAAAAAAAAAAAAAAAAAAAAAAAAATACTACTTACAACATAAGACGAATTTCATTGGGACAAACAGTTGCAGAAAAAAATCAATTTGTATGAGTGAATCTGGAAAGAAATAATTTGCCGATAAGTATCATAAAATTTTCTAAATAGTGCATATATAAGTTAAAAAAATCAAGGATATTTTAAATAGGATACTACACCATTGCATTTCAGTTTAAGTTTTTGTTAATGTATTAGTTTTAATATTTAAATAAATTAAATTCTATTCAACTACAAA
>JAPDSC010027359.1:0-36330 GCA_026290005.1 Latrodectus geometricus
ATGGCTTGTATAAATAGTTTTCTGTCTTTAAGAGCAAAGTGGGAGAGATAATTTTACCACGTAAGAGGATTTAAAAGATAACCACTGCAATTTCCTTCGGCTATTTTTCAGAAGAATGTGCCGAAGGAAAGAAGGGAAATTTCTCCAAAACCAATTAGGGTTTGGTGTTAGGGGCATTACTCGCTGTAATTTCTCCCCAACAAGGACCAAAAATGAGGCTCTAAATGAACGTTTAAATTACCAGCTTTGACTTGAAGAGTCACCATGCATTTTACGAGGAGAGTTCAGACCCATTTAGGAAGCAAAATTTGAAGAGGACTTCTCACCCAATTAGACAACATTCATACTCATTTTTGCAAAAGTATGCCTATGTGAAGTTGAACATAAGTGTGTTAAATCTTTCCTTTGTGACACACACAGATTATATGCAGCATTAAAATCTGGATTCCTTTTTGAAGTCAGATGCATTTTAACTTGCCTTAACAAGACCATTTATTTTATTCAAGACTAAAATTCTAATTACATTAATTGTAATACACACAGCATATATATCAGATAGATTTCCTCATTACTTAGAAAATAAAGAAAATGTGCAGATTTAAAGTGATGAAAAAAGCTAGTGTATCTTTTAAAATATATATATGAGAATGAAATGAAAAAAATGATACATAGCTTTACATGTTTCTAGTAACTTTCAAGACAGTCTTACTCGGCGAATACTTAAAATAATTTAAATTACTCCTGTGATTTTAAATGAAAAAATAGCATTTTATTTTTTTCCTTTAATTCATAAAATTTGGTTGAATATGATTGACGTTCCATTGGATTCTTAATTAATATATATTTTTAATTTATTCAATATTTTATTCAATTTGAAAATTTTCAATAAACTTTTGCTATTTTTATAAAAAGAAAACTTGGAATCTTACCATGCATTTATATATGTATAGTTTCACACCCACATAACTACCATATAGAGATAACTCTCACATGGACGAAAAAGAGCGAGTTATTTAAAAATTATTAAAAATCATCAAATTATTTAAAAATCATCAAAATTTTAGACTAATGTAATTGAAGAAACTGAATTATAATGTTTATGATATTTGAAAATTAATCTAAAGATTTTCTATTACGTTACTTTATGCTTATTTCTTTATATTACATAATATTTGTCTAGACTATTCACGATTGAAAATAGTAATACCCTCAAAGAAAATTTAATAAAGGTATGAAAATCAACGTATAGCATTTTTAAAATTTTCTATAATCTTACAATATATGAGAAAAAACTTGAAATATAAATATTTAAAGCTCTATCTATTGCGTAAATGTAATTTTATGTACAATTGAACATTATTTTACATACTTAAAACATTTGATAAAATAAACAAAGACATTTATGTTCCACAATACATCCATAATCTTAATTGACTAAAATAAAATTTCTTTAAATTATTGAAAAATCTAATTTAAGCTTTTGAAAACATTTTCATTAGTTAAATTATCAATTTTTAAAGTTTTAATTTATTAACTATATTAATCATTAACTATCTTATTATATCTATCCTATCTTACATAAATTCAAAATAGAAAATAGAATAATGAGATAAAATAAATATGGGTATTTAATTCTAAATGTGACTTATTAGGAAGGGTTGCAATTTTGCAACAGACGAACGAGCATGTCTAAATGGAGGATGCCTATAACGAATCGTAATTACATTTCGTTAATTGATTGAATTAATTCAGATAGAAAGATAGACAGAGTAATGGAATTGGACAGTTTGATTGTAAGTTGAATTAATGAAGCCCAGAAAATCAATGGTTTTAACGATGAATGTTGAGAATATTAAATTTGATTACCCAAGTATAAAGTCAGATCTTTATAAAATAATTCGTAGTTTTCAGTGAAAATAAAGATTTTTTTCAAAGAAATATCCATTAAAATAGTTTTAGCATACTTCTGAAATTTGACAGAAGTAGTTTAAATTGATTTTAGTTTTATAATTTGATTTGAAATATAGATTGATATTTTGTTATGCTGAAAAAAACTTAATTCTTTGCAAGGTTTGCAGAATTCTTTGTTTTAATTTCTGTAAGTTAACAAACTAAAACTACAATAAAAAATAAAAATGTCTTCTTGTTAATGTTTTTTTCATAATTTAATGAAATATTTTCGACATTTATCCTTTAGAAAAGTTGCTTACCTACAAGAAATAATCTAACTTAGATACTGGCTGCTCATAATTTACCTCTAAACGTTTAAAATTCTCTATTCGTTTATTTTTAATTTAAGTTTTTAAAAGTGTGCATTCTTGTTCACTTAATATTTAATTAGGAATTTAACATCTTTTAAAATTTGTACTTACAGAAATATTGAACTAACTGTTTTTATGGATCAAGATTATAAAACCAGTCAAGTACCTTTCGAAGCACAAACCTATTACTATTAAATATGCAATGCTAATAATAATGAAAGTATGAAATTTTAAAGTATAAAATTATGCTTTCTATTTAATTCTCTGATATTTGAATACTCCTAATTATTTTCTTGATATCCCATCATATACTGCAATATACTCTCTCTCTCTCTCTCTCTTGCTTTAAGTTTTTCATTTAATGTGATAGCAAATAAATATTTATATATATATATATTTTAAAAAAAATATAAAAAAATTCTTATATTTTAAAAAAAAAATTAAATCATCAATTCACAAATTGATGAAATGAAGATCAAATCCCATTTTTATAGATTGAAAATTTTTATTACCATATTTCTCTTAATTTTATCTTTTTAGGGTATATTAGTTCTACCGGAAAGTTCTGTTTTTAAAATAAACAAAAGTACAAATTTTTTGTGCGTTGTATACACTTTATTGAATAATATAACTGACATCAATATTTATGACTTCTTGGTAATTTGTAAATCTCATTTCTAAAAATGTCTTATCTCTAAAAACCAAAAATAGTACCAGAGCTTATCTGGTATATTCTTCGTTCTTAAACTTTTTTGGCCGGCAAAAAGTTTTTTATAAGGAAAGAAACAAGTTATAATTGGAAGATGCTGTGTTCAGTTAGTTTAGTGGATGGGACAAAATTTCCCTTCTTATCGATATTCTGAAGAATCGTCAAAGCAACATGTGGCTTGCCATTGTCTTGAAGTGGTATGATGTCCTTCCTATTGAACATCGGCGGCATCTTTTCTTGGAGTGCTGTTTTTAGCTGACAGTACCTCTCCCAAATTATACTTTCGTTTATTTTTTATAACTCAAAATATATTGGTCCTCAAACGCTCCACCATATACACAATATTAACTTGTTCAGGTTCATATTTGGTTTAGAGGTTTAGCAGGTATTTTTTCCGGGTTCACAATATGCCACTTTATTTATGATGTTTTCGTAGGTGATCCACTTTTCATCCTCAGTTATGATCCGAACCTAAAGAGTTCGATTTTGTTGCATGTGAGCAAAGATGGACAAATGATGATTCCATCTTTCAAATTCTTCTCACTTAACCTATGTGGTACCCATCTCGAATACTTCCACACAAATCCTAGTTTCCGAATATAGTTCGAAATGGTTTGTTGAGTTGAATCAAGCCTTTCGCAATTTTCGATGCTCATACTTGTTGAAACTGGTAGTAATCGGAATCTACAGAACTTTTCGGTAAGCCTAATATGTGTTTACATATTTCACCCAATTTTTTTAGTCAAACTGACATCATGATATTTATTTGAAATACTAAGCAAAATACGAAATTAAATCGTTTTAATTTTGTATTTTGATTTACATTACTTAATTAAAACAATTATTTTAGATACATAAGCATAGTGTTTCTATTAGTTTAAAGTAAACATTTATGTTAAATGAATGCATTGTATTGAGCTATTCGCAAAACATCAATAATATAATATAAACATCGCAATAATAAAAAGTGCTGAAATATTTTTGGTTTCCCTACAGTCATGTATAATATTAACAAATTTTGTTCAAGACACATTGCAACTTAAAATTGAATTGGTGTATTTTACATTTTTGAGAATTTCCTTTCTGTTTTTGCAAAGATGCTGATAAAATAAACAAAATTTTGCTTTACGAAATATGAAAAGTATAATTAAGAATCAGTAATTAATTCGTTATTTGTTAAATCACATACACCAAATTTTATTCAATATGGTATGCTTTTTTGATGAAATATTTTTTTTCAAATATATGACATCGATAACATACATCTCTATATAATTTTTAAATAATGTAATTGAATAAATCATATTCCTATACTCTTAGACATTAAAGTCCCTAAACGTAAATATTCAATATCAAACCTAAATTTTCCAATACATGTATCATTTTTTATAAAGGAAAAGGCTACTCTAATTATTTAATAATAAAACATACGTAAATAAGTCTCAATTACTGTATATGTATTGAATAATTTGTTACGAAAGTTTTAGAAAAGTAATTTTTGAATGTCGTGTAAAAATTGCATTTAAAACATTCCTAATACGTATAGCGAAGAAAAAAAAAAAAACTCAAGCATGTTTGTCATGAAAAAACACATGCTTGAGGAAACATATCTGCAAAAGTTGTTTGCTTCTTCTGAAATATTATATCTTCTATCTGAAAAATATTTATTGAGAGAAAAAATATAATTTTGGGTATTTTAATATAATACATACCTCAAGCCGAAAAATTAATAAAATATGTATTTTCAAAAACTGGAAATTTTTTCCTGATATCTTTATCCTTTAATCTGAATCGATAACATAGTATTAGTGTTTCGTACCTATTAAGGTTGTTGTTGTTGTCGTGTGCCAGCCAGGCTGGCAATATGGGTGGGGTGCGCTGCTCCACTTTTCCAACTGAACCATATTTGGTGTGGAGTCTGAATTCCTCAGTACACACATGCCATAAGTACCCGTTTATAGGGCAGTCAACCATTCACACACAAAGAAAGGACAAATACAAGAAAGAGAGAGAGAGAGAAAGTACATCCATGCCCGAACCAGGATTCGAACCCAGGTCCCACCCATCTGTAGTCAGGTATGCTAACCACTTGACAGGTTGGGCGGCTACCTATTAAGGTAAATATATTATTTAACTATAACTATTTGCTTTTTAATTTTAGAAGTTTAATAAAATATTTGAGATTTTAATTTATGCAAAAAATTGAGAAATATTTTTCATTATTAAAAGAAACCAGATTACTATCAAATTTTATGATTTGGTGAACCAATCATTTGAAATATCACAGGAAATATATTATGTGAATATTATATGGGAATCTTTCTGTTAATATATTTAATAATAATATTTTCTCAGATATTCAGCTTAAGATAAGTGCTAAAAACATATGATTCGTTGAGCTTTCTTTAATCATATTAATTTTTTTTTAACTTTTTTGATTAATATTGAATATTACAATTACATCTGTGCCAATTAATTCTAAGATAGTGTTCCTCATTAAAGCTTGGCTAAATAATTAGAATTTTATTTTTAAAGGGTACATTTCTTTTTCTCTATAATGATTTAAACACTAAATACTTGCGATGATGAAAAAAATTTGAATTTTTTTTTTTAATTCTCTTTAATTTTTTGAAAATCTATTTCTTCAATGATTACATAATTTTAGTAATGAAGTTCAGTAAACATATGAGGATTTTTTAGACTCACACATGAATCCTTCTTTTTGAATAATTCCGATTTGTCAGCTGACAATACAAATGAATGGGAAATCTCAAGCTCATTGGAATAGGTGAACATTTCTACGTATAAAATATACACAAGATTTAATTCTTCCTGAGGATAGTTTCTCCAGAAAGTGCTATTGAGAATCATTTCTCCAAAGGGAAGGAAAATTCCGTTTTCTGATTCGCACTTCCGGAGGGAAGAGACTACTGTGACATTTGCAACCCCCCAAGTATCACTTCCGTCAATTCTCTGGTAGCATGTTCCGATATTCTCCTTCCCTCTGCGTCAAATGATGTAATGCAGACTGTCCATGGGGATGTATCAATGCTTGTAATTTTTAAGGGGTTCTTAGACTTGATCCTAGAAGTATTACTTGTTTTAGCGAAAAGAATTTTTAATTTTATTGAAAAGAATTCAATATTGGCATCCCTTCACTTCGGTTTCTTTAATGTTTATATGAAAACACAATGAAAAGTTATTTTAGATTTATTTTATTTTCAAAATTTCCAGTTATTTTTAGAAAGGAGAGAATCTCTTAAAAATAATAACAGAGAAGAAGTGAGTGGGAAAGACCAACCTTTTATGTAGACTAAAAGATCCTTAAACTAGATTTACAAAATGAGTTAATCTAATTTAAAATTTTTAGGAAATGTGTGGATATAGAAATGAATATAAAGAAAAAGTTAGCAATATGAAAATAAATGAAATGTTAAAGGATGCTTATAATTTTAGTTTATAATTGTGAAACCTTTTACAATTTTATAGTCATTTATAGAAATCTAACCACCAAACACTTATAATGTTTCAGAGGCAACAAAAGAAATATAATTTCTAATTAAAACAAAGCACTTATTATCTCATTAACTTAATTTAAGACCATCTCATTTTATAAACATTACGTTAGGAAAAAATTACAAGGAAAATATTAAGCTATGAATAGAAAATTATTAATGAGTATTTAAAAATACTGGAACAGATTTAAGTTTTAAAAATGATAACGATAAAATTTCTATTGATATGTCATTCATAAAAACACTTAATTTTTTTATGCATTTTTCTGCATTAAATAAATTTAAAATTCAAAATACTATAATTTTTCCACACCGTTGCCATAAAATTATTTATAAGCAGGTTATTAGTTTAAGTTCATTAATTGAATTATTAATTAAGTGTTGAAAACACTTTTCTATTTATAACATTTTGTGCATTATTATAATGCTGCAGTTCTACTTAATATGCAGTCATTGTAATGCGTATTACGCAAACATTGCATTTTCTTAAACTTTCAGATAATTTTTTATTATTATAGTTCTAAAACATTTAGATATGCATATAAAAATATTTTGGCAAATAGCTACGTGCTACCATCTGATAATATCTTAATATTCCTAGCAAATAAATTTTTTAAAATATATATTCCATTTTCAAAATCCTTCATATGTTGAAACAAGTTTCCTCATAAAGCGTTTGGGGAGTTCACTTCCACCGAAAATTATGCTATGTGTAGAATTTGTAATGGCACTTGGGATTTAAAAAAAAATCAGTCTATCACTATAAAAAAAAAATTCTTCCTGGAGGTTAACCGAATTTCAGCAATTTTCTAAAAACCAAAGTCATTACTAGTGAAATGTTGTTTTCTGTTCGACACTCTTGTTAAAAGCGAAGAAATGAAGAGGAAATATTTCCCAAGCTATTTCTCAATGCAATGAATATATTTCACGGCCCAAGCCCTTCTAAACCTCTAAACGCATCGTATTACCCTTCTTGGATATGCCCTCGAGGGGAGCGTGTTTTCTCCTCTCACCTCGGAACGATATTCCCTTCGAAAGAACCTTTTGAATATTTGAAAAAGAAAAGGCTTGGATTTAGGATGAAAGTCTCGATGGTCTTTTTATCTATCCTTCTTCATAAATCCTTTGCCATAAATCAAGAACTGACCGATGATGGCGTCCTCGGCAGAATGAAGGGGATTTCTATTCAGACATGAAAAATGACCATCCAAAATTCGATGAGGGTTGGGGACCACGACAGAACAAAATACATCGTTACGTTTCAGTCTTTTTCTTCTGTAGTTAGTGGATAGAATTTCTTTATGTGACAGAATTGAATGCTTCATAGGAGGACACTAGTCATTGCTTAAGCTTAGTGGCTTTTACTAGACATACACAAATCCACAATAGTACAAATAAATTTTAAATTGTCTGACTTCAAAATACAGCACAAACGAATTTTTTTATACATTTTAAATTTATGTTTCAGGAGAAATACATAAAATTTCTAAAAAATCTTTCCGTATAATTTAAAACCTGAAGTATTGAATGTTGTAAATTTAATTTTTATGATTAAACTTACGAACAAAAAATATTTTTGGAAAATACAAAAAGATAGGCTTCAAAAATAAAAATGTTAATAATGAATAAGCAATTTAAAATTTGTTTCTATGGACTAATGAGGCATTTTATTAAATTTTATATCAATGTTCTATTTTGTATTTCATGTTAATAAAAATCTTGAAAAATGTACTGACCAAGATACCAGCAGCAAATCTTGTAAATCGAATGATATTAGGGTGTAAGAGAAAAATACGGTCATACATGTATTGCTCAAAAATGGTATCATGCAGACTTCAAATATAAAACTTTACATAGTCATGACCTTAACACATAAGTAATATAGCGGTGACTGTTTCCAGAACATCTAACATAAATACGAGAGATTCAGAAAAAGTGTTGATGTCAGTAAAATATATCCCATAAATCAGTAAGAAAAATTCTGAGATTCATCTGACGATAAGAAGGGCAAGTTGAAAAAATAACTTCCTAATCTCTCAATCTTACTTCCAACAGCTAAGCAAATATAAACAAAAACTATATTTCGAGGAACGAGTTTGATAGATTAATTCTATGCAAAAATGAGTGGAATCAAACAAATAAACGTAATAGCGCAACACAGTTTCATTTCTAGAAATATACAAAAAAAAAAAAAAAAAAAAAACCAGTCCGACTTAACAATTTTTGTCAAGAAAAGGCTTGTAAACAAAAGTATACATAATAATCAATTGTATGACCAAGTATCATGAGTTTATTTCCTTAATCCGTTCAGTTCCGAGGCAAATGGTTGAAATATTGTTGCCAAAATACCAGTTACATAAATCCTAGTTAAGGAAAAGTTTTGATTGGTTGGTAAAAGATATTTGATTGGGATGAGTTGAAATTTGACATTCAACACAAAGACAAGCGTATTGACTTTGGGAAAACAGCAAAGTGTATGTAAACTGTTTTTAAACATCATATGACATCATGTATTCGAGATGAAACCATTAGGGTTTAATTAAAGATTTTGTCCTAATAACTCAAATACTTGTAAATATAAAACCAAGATGTGCTGACTTTATATTTTGAGATAAAATCTTAGATGCTGTTGTAATATTGTTTTTTTCAACAGTTAAGAATAATTTATTTTAATAGAAGATAATGCATGTCCTCTTAGAAATGACTCCCTCGACATCTAGCAGGTGAGTTATAGAATTATTTATATTGTTCAACATCTTCTAAGATATCAATTGTGATGTTGAGAGTAGTGTTTTGTGTCCATTCAGATCTATGGAAAGATCTCCAGAAATGAACCAGAAATTTCTGAATTCTACTTTGATAGATTTTCTAATACAACACCAGGTACATTGATAGCCTATCAATCTTTTTTTTTTTTTTTAAAGAAAGAGCTATACTTACATGATTAATTCCGAATGTGTGTCTATTTAGATTATGAGTTAATTTTTGATCATGATTTCTGTTTGATGCCTTATCAATATCAAAATTCATTTTTAACTTTATTTTTAATTCCTACTTTGCATTTCGAATAAATATATTTACTATTTTTTGCAACATTTTCTCTTGATTAATACATTACTTGTTTCTTTTCTTATATTTTTATACATCATGTTTAATTCATAGAAATGAGTGTATTACCGTCGTGCTCCATTTCACTGAATAGTATTTTATCTGAACACTGATGTGGGGTGGTTTTTTAGACAAGTGTCATCGCTGATCACATAATTCTCTATGTATTTATATTGTTACAACATCTAGAGGAATGAAATCGAGGTTTCAGTGATTACAGTTTGTGATGCTCAAAATAGGAAGACACTGTTCAGAAAAGGACTCATAGTACTGAAAATAGACTCATACTTCAATCAGAATAAGATGCGAAATGTTCATAATGTAGGAAATTTACTGGTTATCTGAGTATTTTAAATTATTTATTGGCAAATTGCAAGTTATAATTATTGAATTCCACAACATATATTTGTTATTCTGGATGATTAATTACCAATTTAATTACTAGTGCATATAAAACGACAGAATATTATTCAAAGGCTACGAAATTATTAATAATTTATTATTGTCAATTTTCATATCTTAAATCAACATTTAATTGAAAACAGTGAAATAATGTCGTTAAAATTGCAGGAACAAGATCAAAAGGAATTTTGTTTCATTCAAAGACGTTCCTTTTCTGCTACAACGTTACTTCAAAACAGCAGATTGAGTGAATTATTTCAACTCCTACTTTCGGAAAATTTAAATAGCGTCGGTGTCAAACGTCGAACAAAGTTTTCGTTGCCAAAATCCCCCTGGAGGAGACTACATGAACTATTTCTCTCTCGCACAAAGGCTTATAGAATTTCCTTCAGAAACTCTATTCATCAATAAACTCTTTTCATTCCATGAAACAAGTGCTTTGTCTCTTCGTCCACCTATTGAGAAGATTTTCACCAAGCGCTAGATATTCTCTACATTAAAGTAATGGGAAACGAGTGATTGCGACACTATTTATAATTTACTGAGAGCATTTGCTTGAAAACTGCCGCTTCTCGAGAGGCAGGGAGTTGAATAATATTAATTAATGAATCTTTTCTGATGGGGGATTAAAATGATTTCAGAATTCTAGGAACGAGTTGTGTAAAGATTCCCTTAAAAGGTATTATTAGGTGGGACATTCTATCTTAGTACCCAAAGGATTAAAATTTCCTCTATCAATTTTTCCTTCTCCTTCTAGGATAAAAATCAAGTCTTCATTAAAATGTTTAAATTTTCATTATACAAATCTATTTCAATATTCTTCATATATTAATGGCTAAAATTAATAATTCCAATGAAATTTCTAAAAATATTATTTTTTGTTAATTAAAATAACATTTTTCATTAGCTGCAAACTAATATTTTATTATAAAGGAAAAAACAAAAGAAATCATTATAACATTCACTGTTAAGCAATAATGTTTCTTTATCTATTAACTAATATTATGAAAATACAGAGCGAAATTCATTAAAGTATACATTAAGCTCTTGATATTAAAGTACATAAAGGATATACATTCCTTGAAACTTTCATAAAAACGTTTCATAATATTATCTTTTAAATAATATCATATTCCTCTACAGTAATTATTTTACATTCAAAATTCCTTTTTCTCTATTTATATAATTAATTTATTTAATGTGTTTATAATCTATCGTATTTTTAAATTTTAAATCTAATTAAATTTCTATTTTGATTTTGTGTTGTAATATCTATTTGCACACTTATTCCTTATCTTTTTAACGTATTCCTTATATCGTATAGATACTTTATTATCCTGTTTTTTATTTTCCATTCCTTATTCTGATGATTCACTTAATATTTTTGGTTTCGTATGGCTTGGGAATGCTTTGTCAAAATAAAATCTTTAATTTTTGTTTCCACCATTTTGAAGTACAACAAAGAACCTTTCCTAAATAAAATGGTTTTATATCCATAACATTTGTCAAGTGTTCAGAAATATTGATTAATTTATTTATTTTTAGAGGTTATATTTTGATAATTTATATAAACTATTAATTTGCTCTTTTAATGCATGTGTATTTCATATTTATATAATTATGAAAATCAATTTAAATTGATAGTTTATACCTAAGCAATACAATGTTTCTGTTCATTTATATATATATATATATATATATATATATATATATATATATATATTAGTTAAGCAACTGTGTAGTAGTTACACAAGATTTATATCACATGTTTTCTTTCAGAAAACCTTTTTAATATTTTATGACTTTTAGCATGTTATTAATGCTTAAAACTTTTCAGAGAGGACAAACTGATAATAGATTATTTTTGTAGAAATTTCGAATTAATTTTCCATTTCATTAGTTTCTAAAATATTTTCTTTTCTTGATTCTAATTTCAGTTTAAATACTTACAAGTTTTAACATGAAATAAAAAAAATTAACTTATTCGGTATATTCTTTAAGGTAAAAAAAAATCTTTACACATAAAGAATAAATGAAAACTCTGTAAACTATTGCAATTTCACCTCTTTGCATATTTTATTTGATTTGTTTACAGCAAAAAAATGAGTTCAAACTATGTTTTCAAATTTGTTTTAAAATTTTTAAAATTCGCTATTGTTGGTAGTAAAACTGAATTATTAAAAATAGCCTCGAATCTTTCATTACTTTTATGCACAACTTTACAAGTTTCATAAAATAAATTGCAAATAACAATTAACATATAGAATATTTTTATCAGAAACTTTATTAATATTTCTATTTATAAAAATATGACTCAAATTCAGTTTTTAAAAATTAAATTATGGATATTTTTATTAATCCTATGCATTCCCAGTAAAAAGTTTTAAAATCATTAAGTAGTTTAAGTAGAAAATAGTTCTATTTTTATTATTTTGTTCTGTTTAAAAAGGGAATTTTTCTTTTCTACGGACTGATAAACTTGATTTACAGTATAAATATGCATTTATAAAGCCGATTCTTTCATATCAGTATGAATTGCAATTTTTCATGAACATAAAGAATTTTCTGCATTGATTCCTAATTGTCCTTTTCGAAATGCGTTGGTCCCTACAGAATTCTTCAAACAAAAAATATATATAATATTTATAAAAGAATGTTGTAATCTCAATATTTAAGAAATAAATTCCAATGCCTGGCATCAAAGAACATTTTTGGATTTCAACAAATCCATATTTTTTCTACATCAGCTAAATGGTAAAAGTGCTCAAAAATAGGGGTTTTTTTCATTTCCGTGCAAAAACACTTAGTCTTATGAAAATTTATTTATTTCTTTAAAGGAAATTTTTTCATTTTTTAAGTACGTAATGGGACTTGCTCCAAGTTTATTTATTTATATTTTAGAAAAGAAACTATAAAATTTTGCAATGGTTCTTTCTATAAAATGTGACTAAAAAATTAACAACGCTTTATTACAATCACTTTTCGATGTTGATATTTTAAAAAAAATGGTCGAGAAACAAAATAAACATTCTCAAAAATTGATGAGAAAAAATTGAAAGATTTGGTTAATAAATCAAGTATTTTTTAGAAAATAAATGTATATTTTTTGTTAAAGGTCAAGCAAAGCTTCTTCGAGACACAGTGGCGTTTCGCGATTAGAAATTAAAAAAAAACTATTCCACAAAAACATTTCATGCATTCCCATAGTCAAAATAGATCTATCTTCAGTTAAAAAAATTTATATAATGGGCAAACTGACCTATTTTTAGATCTTGTTTTTTTTTTGCAGCGAATAGTCCAAAGAACCATTTTTCTATTTTAGACAGTTCTTTATCAATTGAGCTTTGCCTTACTTGTGTGGAAAATATGTTTCATTTCGCAGTGGTGACGCTTGGCAGACTACTACTTCTTTAAGAAAAATGGAATGACTTACGGTCTAAAATGAAGATTATGATGCTAACAATGGTGTCCATTTTTAATGGCCTCATTCCCACTGTTGATGATTCACGCTGACTGCTTTGAATCCCAAAGTCTCTTTCATAGCAAAGTGTGAGTAGACAGTTTGTGAAGAAAAAGCACTGCTAGATTCTGGCACTTTTCCCAGATTTCATACTTTTATTCTTTAAGGATCACACGAGATATGCAATTCGTTTCTCCCATTTTTCATGCCATTTTTGTCGAAATATTTCATGATATCTGAATTTATGCTGTGTCCAGAATATATTTATAGTGAAATAAAATTTTTAACGTTATTAACAAACGTATATGATGGATAATAAATTTCTTGTTCCTAAAAGAACCATCGTAATGAATAAAATTTTCCGATATCTTTATCTTTTCGATTTTATTATATATTTATTAGTTATAAAGTTTTTTTTAAACTTCCCATATGCCAAGTAATATGCAATATTATATCACAATGCATTAGAATTTAAAATAATTTCCCACATTGAATTCCTATTTCCATAGTACTCTATTTACAAATAATTTCTGACACTAATAACTATACAGTAAAAATATTTGCAGCAAAATTAATGTTCTTAAATTTTAAAGTAAAATAAGTTAATTGTACAATATTATAAAAACTGAGATAAAATACTTTGTAAATAACAATGGATAGTCCACTAAAATGATTATTTTAATTTAGTTAAGTGTCGCAGAATAAATTAATATGAAACGACAATCAGTTATAAAACTACCTTTTAATATTATTTACTCCCGTTTTATTTCAAAAAAATGTCGTCTAAACTCTTTTTTAAATGTTATCGACGTTAACTCTTTAACAGTGTTCAAATTTCTTTGGTTTGATTATGATGTCTTAATTAAACAAGAAGAGCAATTAATATTTGATAATATTTGTTAATTTGTTTCACACTTAACTGAATAATTTATGAAACAATATTTCAATTCATTTAATGTAGTGTAATAAAATTATATTAATTTCCTCTTAAATTTATTTTTTACATGGCTTAATCAGTTTCATGTTTATAATTTTGGCGATTCCTAAATATATATTTTAGATAAAAAAAAAATTATTTCATTGAATAGTATCTCATAATTGACTTTATGAATTGACTATCTTATCATCTTTTAAAGCTCCAATGCCATTTTCCTTAATTTTATTGTATTATGCTAGAAATTAGTTGCAGTCAATAGTTTTAAAAAATTATGTTTCATGTTATATTTTTCTTATACTTTTTGTTTATCATGAACATTGTATTGAAGCTTAAGAACATTCTATCATATGGTTTAGATATTTGTTTCTCTTTTTTGTTACATTTACTAACAAAAAAAAGAGATCTGGAAAAAATTATGCGAATGGATGGCAGTTGAAGAGGCCACAGATGCCGATTCTTCTAACTATCCAAGAAAATAATGCCAACGTTCAGAGCTTTATCCCATGAGGAACAAAGTTCATTCTCTCTCTTTTTCCCTATAGAAAAAATTAATAGAAAGCAGAGAGGAGTCATTATTCATTATTTTTCTGTTGGTTTATTGACATGTTTAGTTCCCTAAATAACGATTTTTTCGAAAATATGAAACGATGCTTTTTATGGAATCTCTTCATGTTGAAATTATATTTGAATACATAAAAAAAAACAAACACGAAAGCTATATTAAATTAAATATCAAATTAATAATAGCAATTAAATATAAAATTAACAATAATCAACAAACTGAATAAAAAATTAAAAAATTCTAATAAAGAATATATAAAGTTAAAAAAAAATTCAATAAAATAATATAGATCACAAATGCTCAAATTTTAATTCTACAAGAATATATACTTTTATGAACCCTGAGAATAATCCTTATTTTCTGGAAATTTTCGAGAATTGATTTTTGCTAAATATTAAAATTTATATGCAAAAAATATAAAAATATTACATAAACAGAAGAAACCAATTAAAGTTATGAAAGTAAATTCTCCTCAAATAATTTAGTTAAGTGTAATATTTATTGCTTCATAATAAATAATGAACAATGAGTTTTATATAATATAAATTTTCTGCATAATAAGTAATTAACAAAACATCTTATTTAAAATTCGTTTCCTTTACAACATGAGTTTTAATTTATCAGGAAAATTTAATACCAATGCACCTCTAATAATATATCCTGTAATGTAAATATCCCCTAGTAGTAACCACCAAAAAATATTTGTTAAGCAGCATTAGTGACAGTTTAATATCCATATGAATTTACGTATAATCTAATGAAGTTAAATATGAAAGAATTAAGTTCACCCACATATTTGACGTTATTAAAGAGAATTAATTCAGTAACAGACATTAGAATATGTCTTTTTAGTGTAAAATGGAAATAATTGTTTACAATTAATATTTTTATAATTAAAAATGCACAATTTTATGCACATAAGTGATGAGATTAAAAATTGTATGTGATTCCTGATATTACATAAGTTGATTCAATGCAATTTAGAGAAAACTTATCATTCCTAATGAAAAAAAAAGAGATCTGTAATATAGATATGCCCTACCTTGATCCTTTACTATCTACAAATTTTTCTTCTACATAATGATACATAAAATTGATACATAAAAATATTATAATCTTAAAAAGTTCAGAAATCAATTAGTTAATATTTTAATTATATATTCTTTAAATTGTGAAATTCAATTAAGTTATTTAAATAATAAATAATAACAAAAATATTTTTTACAAACATTGTTAAAACTCTGGTTGAATTTTTTATTTCAAATCCAGGTCCACAAAAGACTGTTGTAGAATAAGACGAACTAAAATAATATGACTTTTAGTTATAAAATAAGTCCAATTTAGCTAGCTCCGAGAATGAAAAACTCGTAAACGCAAAAAACAAAACAAAGAAACTTAAGAAAGTATAAATAAATTATTATATAAATATTATTTTATCATAAATAATTTTTATTTAATAGTTTAATAACTGATAATTTATTTATTACAAGAGAAAATATTGTATGGTTTGATTAAACCATTAAAAATGCTCTTTAATATCTAAATATCTTTATAATAATCAATTATCTTAATATTTGTATTTTATAATAGTTTGCAATTCTTTGTAAAATTACAAATATTGTTAAAAACACATTTTAAGCCATAAATATGAATGAATAAATTCTATTTTAAAATTGAGCAAACTAAGAAAAGTACCTTAAAATTACTTAATCTATAATTTAAAAATTGTTAATATAATTGGTTGAAATATTTTATTCATTTAGAATATTAGATGTCACAATCTTAATATTTTCTTATTAGAAATATATTTATTGGCGTGAATATTATTATTATTCTTAATAATGCAAACATTGCTCATTTTTAAACCAGATTTTATCAATATTTTTGTGTTACTTTATAATTTTATAGCATTAATATAAGAATACTTAAAAATCTCCAGCTCAACAAATACTTTGCCAGTGTTTTTTAAGTGAGCATAGTTTGAAAGTATTTCACGAAAGTATTAAAATTAAACAAAGTAAAAGTTCTGTACAGACAGGATGGAAATAAGAAAAGTAAACAGTCGATTCTACAAAATCTACCACATCTCCCTCCTCAAAGTGCAACTTGATTACCTTAGAGACATTAAGTTCAATATTTGTGTTTTCCCAACATCAAATTAATGACGATAGCTTCGGGTAGAAGGTGAAACGAATTGAAACTAGATCTCTTTGAAAATTCAGTACCAAGAAAAATATCGACTGGGAGTTGCGAAATGCAGCTAATTGGAGAATAATTTCTGACAAAAGTGCAGAAGGATTAACTAAATTTATTTTATTTTCTTACTCCTCTTTCCTGAAATATTAACCTTCTCTTCATTTCAGAGTCGTATGATTGAAATCAAATTTAGCAGAAAAGTTCCCTTTTAATTTTACGAGTTTCAACACACCCATTCTTGCAGACAATGCGGTTAACTTCCTTCTGCTGACGGTTGAGGACTAATTTTAACGGTGACAACGCTTTTGCAAAAGAGCTTACTGCAGAACTCCATATTTGGTCTAGCTATAAAGAAAAGTTGAAATAAAATCATGATTTAAAAATAATCCACTATATTTTGTGTTTTCTTCATTATTTTTCCAACTATTCATCCAGATATATCGTACACGATTCTAAGATCTAAATTACATGAAATCTTATTGAATTAAATTTACACTTCATTACTCAGGATCTTTCATATGTATATTTAGTTATATAATAAAGAAATTTCAACCACTAATATATAATCTAATTTGAAATAACTTATTTAAGAATATAATCTTCCAATATTTAAATTATTTACTGTAATAAATTATTTAAATTACAGTTTATTGTATTTGCAGATCAAGTATTCAAACTGAATTTGATACTGTAATTCTTCTGAGATTAGTAACAATCCTAAATATTTTCAATATTATATATTTTGTACAATACAATAATTCTTATGCTCTATGAAGAAAATTTGCAATCTTTAAAAATATTAAGATGGGAACACGGACCACAATTGCAGTCAAATGATAATCGCTCTGCCTCCAATCCAACAGTTTGCGAACTTGATTTTAAGTGCTTATAATAAATATTCACTTTATGAGGTAAAATTTGATTTCTTTAGTTCTCGTATTAAAAAAAATGACCCTAAATCAGAAAACACGTCATGCCAAAATAAAAAGGACAGGGATATCATATATTTTACTAACTCAATATATTACTTAAATATTAACAACAAGATAAAAAAATAATTTGAATATTGCATGCATATATTATAGAATGTTTATAAACATTCTTTTTAATTCTTTGAAAAATTAGATGCTATTCAAGAAATGATAAAAATGTAGCTATCAGTTCACATGACATGAAAGAGGACTGCTGAAAATATCTGTAAACATTTTAAAAAAATATTAATATAAAAATTTTCAGGTAATTATATTAAGTGGCTGATTATGAATATGAAATGAATATGAATATGAAAAGGAATTTCAGTTATATTCGATAACATCATACCTGAGTATTTGTTAAATTATTATAACTGAAGTTATGTGCTGAGCCCCGTATCCCTCAGAAATAGATCCTACAAAATAACATGAAATACCATATCTTTCCAGAAGAAGATGGTATTAGACGATAACACTAATTTGGATTAAGTATAAAGAGTCCGGCATTCCTACACTGGAATGAACCAAAGATTAACGAACCAGAATATAGTATCGCAATATATAAAGCAAATCCTTTAGGAAAGAGAATTTGAATCCTATACACCAATAATATTGCAAAATTTTGACAAATAATAGAATAAGTTAAATATCGTGCTTTCTAACTGATTTGTTGATGAATGGCTGTAAAGTCACGTTTTCCTCATAAAGACTAATTCGACAAGGAGAAACGTCTCAATGATGGAATAACTTTCAAAATCAAAGTCTGAGCTAGGAGTGGGATACACGATTACACAAAACAATTTTAACGCTTTTAACTTTTAGAGAAGAGTATATTGCAAGAAACTTATACTCCAGACAAAAAGATTCTGGAAAATTATAAAATCAAACCTTATACTTCATATCTGATTATAAATGCATGCATATTACTCCAAAAAGGAAAGCTATGTTCTTAAAATTATGTAGACTATAGTTGGCGTGACTTGTGTAACATATTTCCATTCAGTTATTTCACTTTCTAAAATTAAAGGAAAGTCATTTGGAAATGTGAGTAATTTCAGGGTAAATTTATAATTACAAACTTTTATTTAATTAAAATGTGAAAAAGCAATTTTTTTGTTTATCTGTTTTATAAAATAATGTATAATAATGAAACTATTGAATCTTTAAATATCGCCAATTTTGAGTGATGTGAGCATAAATCTATCCTCAGACTTCCTTATGCAATCATTTATACTAGGAAAGAGATAAAAAAAATCGTTAAATTGTGTAATTCTAAGCAAAATATTTTTATATATAAATAAGAATTTCTTTACGATGTACTTTGATAAAAAGAGAAGAAAATGGAAATTGAAATAAATGTTAAGCATATTTTATTATTTTGATTACTTACTTGTATATGTTACCTAAACAAAGTTTTTAAATTTTTTTAGTTTAAATGAATTTGCTAAAATTTTAAAATTTACTCTATGTTTTGTCAAATTTTTTAGGAATAAAAAATGAATTTCATAATTTTTTGAAATGTATGAAAACTTAAATAATCTGTTCACGGTCACATAATAGTCCTTAATATTGTTCACCTAGAAATTTATAAAATAAGCAATTAAATGGATGAAAAAAAACTTCGATTATTTGTTAGTCATTGAAAAGACAAGAGTATATTCAGGATGAACATACAATTTTAAATTATTGTTTAAATAAGGATGCAAGCAATAAATTCCTCATTCTTTCATCTTGCAAAATAATGAAATAAATAATTTCTGTAAACATTTTAAGAGTTGTCAATTTTAATTGCTGTAAAAATTTCTTATAGAATTAAGCGTATGCATTAATGTATTGTTTATATTTTCAAAATTTGAAAGACTTTGGAGTACATTTTAAGAAAATTGAATAGATATAAATGAAAAATATTTTATATTAATCAATTTAAAGTCTTCATTATGTATTCAACATCAATATGTGTTCAACATATTTTCTAAAATATTATGAATACATATAGTATATTTATCTATGATATCCTTATGAATAAATATATACATATACTATGTTAAATTACAACTAGATCTCATAAAAGTATTTTTGCTTACTGTTATAGAGGTATATAATTAACTAAAAAATTTTCTTTTACAATAAAAATGCATCAGTCTCAAAAACTTGCATGAGAAAAAAAATTTTCTTTATCTTCCTAAAATACATATGTATTACTAAATATTGGTAAATAGGCATCATGCATGGATGATGCAAAATGTATATGGATTTTATTCATCATGCATGAATAAATTTATTATATTGTGCACTGTGTTAAACTTTACATAATGGTATTAAATTTCACATAGTATTCAGAAAAAAATATACCATAATTTTGAATTAGAAAATAAAAAAGTATGTTTTCTCTTTTTACCCTCTATCATCTTCAAAGATTTCCTCATATCAACTGTATTGTTAAATAATTTTTTTTTGCTAAAAATATTATATTTTTTTATGAAATTTTAAGTTGTACAAAAAATTATTTGCAGAATACTTTCTCCTTTTATCAATCAAGCATGAAAATTGACATTTTTTCTCTAAATTATAGATTGCAAATTTACGAAAGTAAAAAGTAAGAATACTCAGAAAATCACGGTAAAAGATAAATTCCACGCAAACAATTCATAATATTGAATAATTATCAACTTATACAGTATCTTGGAAAATATTTTCTGAATCTTCTTGTAAAACAGTCGTTGAATAACCGTATTAAAGCAACATTTGGCTGTACATTAAATAATTCTTTCATTATATTGGTTTAGTGTAAATGGAACAGGAGTAAATCAATACTTGATCCATATTATAATATAAATTTTGGAATGGGATTTTAAATGTTATTAACAATACACATTCATTAATTTGGTTTGGATATGAAAATCACGTTTGCTTCTGGCATCCATTTGTAAACATACGAATCTATTGTCTTTCCAATAACTTCTAGAATATACATTATTTTGAGCAGTTTTAATGTGTCTGCATAATGAATTATTGTACGTCTGAATAAGAAGATAATGTTTTGTAAATTCAAGTACTCCACTCCCCTTCTTTAGCCTGATGGTGTTTGTCACATTATAAAACATCACTCATCAAATCCTAATAATGAATCCTTTGAAAACTGCAAAATAAATATTGAAATCGCAAATAATCGTTTCTGATGCATTACATAATCCTACAAGGGTTTTTTTTTTTATATTTTACTATTGGCCCAGATTCCTCTATGACTCCATAAATATGTATAGTTTTATGATCTTCATGATGCAGTTTCATTATTATAACTGATATAGTCACTTACATCAATACTATCAATTACTTATTGAATATTTAAAGTTGAATTCAAGTATCCAATAACGCTATTGGGTATCTAATAAAATTCGTTTCGATTTTCTTTTAGCTAGTAAAGGTTAATTTGAGTTTTTAAATACAATCAAAAGGGCTTAGAGGTAAATAATAGTGGAAGAATTCCGAAGGGGAAGAGAAGAAGTCTTTTTCAACATTCTGCTCCTTTTGCAAAGAAGTTTAGATTTTTTTAGCCATTTATCATATTTTTCACTATCCATTTCTATCAAAAACACCAAATTGGCATAATATATTCAAATTTAATCAATAATTAACATAGATATATTACTGCTGTTAATTTAATCGAGAGCAAAATGTTATACTTATAATGTATTGCGCATGTTTTGGGAAATAATCAGCATTACAAATCATTCCTTTATATCTACGAGTGGTATTTTTTAACAATAAAACGCATTCAAACTAAAAACATTATTCTAACTTCGATAGAGATTTTTCTCTTCTGTACTCTAATGGGCATTCTCATTTCAGCTGCATAATTTCAACTTAGTATTACGATACTCTCAGATAAAACTTCATGAAATTACATTTATGATAATTGTAAAGACAAATATGAATTAAACTAAATATAAATGTAAGAATTTATGTGCATTTAAAATTATTATCTGCGTTATATATTCAAAGATATTTCATCAATCTTTCATAAATACCCACTTAGGTTTCACAAAGTGGGCATGATGCATTAAACAGCTTAAATCTTCTATGGTATCCGAATTCATCCATCTTTGGAACACGACACATGGATGCGTTTGAAATCGAATCATTTACATTTAGCAGTGCCAAAAGGAAAATGCGTACTTATATCGTCTTATGAAATCCACCTGCGCTCCCACTGGCAGAATCTAAAAATTAATGAACTGAGTACAAAGCCATCGACGGTTAAAGATGGCGGAGCTAGGGAAGAGTCCAGGATTTACTCCTCGCTTGAGGATCTCTGCGGCCGCATTCATTTAATGTGGTCGGCTTTCAGGTTCTGTATCCGGCAGATAACGCACTAAAATCGGAATGCAAATCCGGGAAGAGAGGGGGCTTCATTTGCAATTCAGATTCCTCTCCCGGTCCGTCCCTTCACTCGGAGAAAATTTCTTCGAACACCTCCACCACACTTTTATGTCCCACGCCCTCCCCACACCATGACGAAACCACCAACAGAACGCTGCAATGAAAGCGCTGCATTCCCTTTCCCCCCTTTTTACCGCTACCAAAACTGTTCCCTAAACAAGTTTGATCTGGGAAGAGTCTTCGCTTTTTCTGACATAAATATATATACAAGGCCGATAAATTCGAAGCGTGCGTTGTTTCGAATAAGTTGGATATCGGCACTCTTCCCGCTTTTTCCTCTTGTTCAGATAGATGCACTTTCGTCGCAGGTGTTAGAATTGAAGAAAAAAAGAATAAATATATATTCCCATTTCTATTTCTTTTTTTTCTCATTTTAGGAACCTTAAGGAATAAATCAGTAACTAGAAAGGAAAAAAAATAAGTTTCTGCAATCTATATATGTAAATCTTTTCGTCTGCACTTTTAAAATGCTGTATAAAGTGAAACATGTGGTCAATATTTCGAAATTGGCTACACTGACACAAAAGTGAAATTTAGAAAAGAGACAAAAAGAAAATACTAAATATGTATTAGATTGAAATAGGATCTTATAATAATAGATTCAGTATAGTTTTTTTTTGTGATAAAAAATTTAAAACTTTTACGTTTGGATAATTCCTATCTGCAAGAAACTGAATCTTAGAGTAATATTATGAAAATTATAATTTATTATTCGCTGCTTTTAACTCCAATATGTACGAAGGTTTTCCTTTTAAACTATACTATATTCGTTAAATATTTCGGATTAAGAAATATGACAAGATATCAAGTAATAAGTACTTAAGATTATCTAGTAATCTTATAATCTTGAAAGTGCAAACAGAATTGTTGTCTAAAAACATTCTAAATCAGGAAAATATTAAACGTTATAATGTTTTGAAATCTACAACAAGTACTTTGTATAAAATTTTCAGTTCAATGCATAAATTTTAGAAATTACTCACATCTGTATTTTGAGACTTCAATTCTGTATCTAATTTCCTAAAATGATTTACAAAGTTTTAATATGTCTATTAAATATAATGTAGAGCGTGTTGGAAATATAATATACTTATTTTAATAGATGTCTCTTCAGATATTCTATTCTAAAATGCTAATTTACATAATACGCTCAGTTCTAATAAATATGGAGATTTACCTTTAGTTTATTTCAAAGCTTACTCATTAAAATACCCATTGTGTATTTAGATTAGAAATTTTGTTTTCTGAATCAGGATTTCCATATACTTTTACATCAATTTGTGTAAGTAACAATCACAATGGTATACTTTATAGAGTAAAATGTATAATTTATATCATAACGAAAGCACCCCATGCGCAAGTATTGTTTTATATTGAACTTGAATTGAGTTTATGGCTATTTTTTAAGCGCGAGTTAAACTACACAAGTTTAATAATTAAATTTTATTGCAACAATCATTGTGCACTTGAATTTTATGATTCCAAATATGTATGGATATAATAGAACCAAAAGATTGCTAACCAGTTAAATATCGTTAAACATTTAAAAATTAAAAGAGATTAATTTCTTTTGTATATTGGTAGAAATCTAACTGAATAAATCACCTTTGCTGAGTTCTATTTAAAAAATTGTACGCATGATTCAATGAATTTATACTTTACAGAGGGATTATCACATACTTACTAAGAATAAATTTTAACAGAAGAAAACGTGTACTAAGATTTTAGCGATTCTTCCCGTTTTGAGGAATGCTTTTTTTGTGAAATTTAAAAATTACATATTAGATATTTTACTATACAGTGTACCGAAAAAATGAATTCCAATTCATTTAAAATACCACTTTTAAAAGAAGTTTTGGTTTAATAATGAAAATTTAAATTTTAATTAGCGCAAAAATTATGTACATTGTAAATCCCTTTAAATTTTAATCTAATTGTGGTTTGAAAAGACAAACATAAATCAATGCAATAAAATCAAAACAGAACTTACATTAGTTATTTTTTTCTATAAAGAGTATCAAATTGCGTAAAATTCCACACAAAGCACTTAAAAAACTCACTTCTTACTGAAGTTTCAACTTAAATATAATAACGTGATGCTCAATAATTTCACACATAAAAATACAAAATAATTTAATTAACCATAGAACTAAACGATGTTTTGCATCATGAAATAACGTTTCACATATAGCTTGGCTTCTGTAAAATTGAATGAGGAGTAAAATATTTGAGAACTGCCTTCAGTTATAAAATTATTAAATATTGAAGTCAGAACTTCCTTCATCTGGATTTAATTACATTTCTGACTGGTGAATTATTAGAAATAAGAAATAACATTTGCTAAAAAAGGTAAAAACAAATTTTTTTCAAAAATGGAAAACAAATTTTAAATACCATTATTCTTAAGAAAAGCTATACTGTGGAAATGTTGAATGAAGAGAAAGACAGTGCCGTAAATATTTTTTTCTAATCTTGACATTTACGCTTGCAGGATAAAGTTAAAGAAGAAGATTACGGGTTTTATTTTTAAAACAAGAAAAATTATAAACGGTAATGTTATATTGTTTAAATTAATTGCACCGTGGCGTAAGTAACTTTACAATGAATTCAAGTCTTTTAACATGTTTTAATTAACTTTTAAAGTGTTATAATCAAAATTTTGTTATAAAACATAGCTTTTATTTTAGATCAATTAGAAACTAACGTTTCACCATAAGCTTGATACTTCTGTGTAGTTGTTTTCGATTCAATCTCGACAAAATTAGGTGGACAAACCGATTGCAGAGTTTTTTTATATTCATGATCATTTTTAGAATTTTTTAAAACAATTTATATTAAATAAATTACAATAAATAGTGGCATGACTGTTTTTCATATTTCTTATAGAATTTTAAAAATTGGTAAATTTAAATGTAACATTTTATACAGAGTATTAAAATTTTATGAATCATAAGATAAAGATGAATAAGACACCCCAAGTGCATCCTCATAACAGAAGAGCAAATAACATTAAATTGTAACCTAAATTATAAATAACTTTCTAAGACTCTAAATCAATATTTCTATATCTGCCAATATCGATCACGCTAGTGAAAATGAATTACTTTTTCAAGAAACACCACTTTAGGGTGTAATATTTTTGCTCATGGATGTAATTTTTATTAATATATTAGTTATTATAACTGGATACAATTTTATTTCATTATGATTATTATAGATGTTGATTTTTAGGAATACTATATCAGGTAATATTAGAGTAATAAATCTAAAAAATATTTTGGAAGTTATTTTTGAAAATAATTTTCGTATCACAAGAAAGAAATTTTCTTGTTTATTTTGTTTTCTCTTGCTTGAAAAGGTTTCAGGATCAATTTTTACTAATAAGATAAATACGAATTCAGCTATTGATTTGAATTTGTGTAATGTATACAATGTCAAGGTAATATGAAAATAAATATAGAAATAAAATTCAATATATAAATTTATTGGGTTTAAATAGCTTCAAATTCATTTTTGATAAATTATAAAAAAAATTACAATTTAATTCATTTAAAATACTTAATTATTGATCTATGCAAACATTATAATCCTTTTAACAATCAAAAATAAGTAGATTACAAACTGACATAATGGTTATTTATTCAAACAACTGAATTTTTTATGATTAATTGGTTCATTAATATTTATGTATATATAATCAAATAATTGAATGAATTTCTGATGTATTAAATGATATAATTAATTTAAATAATTTAGAATATTTATAATTAATCTTTTCAGTTAAAATTCATTTAGAATTTAAATAAATCAATTGATTTTCTATTGGTTTACTCTTCTTTATCATTGTAAAACATAAATATTCATTTATTTTCATTTGAATAAAATTATGCTAAGTTCTATTTAATTTTTATAATTAATGCCAAATTTTGGTAACCCAGTTACTTTCTTTATTATGAACTAAAATTCTGGGATTAACTGCAACCCTTTCTTCAAACAAAAATTCTTTCGCATGTGTGTTCTTAAGAGCAAACACTTAATGAGCTTAAATTTCATTAGAGGAGTTGCGCCCAATTAAAAGCCCGATTAAGGAGACTTTCAGTAATTTATTTCGATCTCTTATCTGTTAAGTACTTATTGCAATAAAGAAATGTGTGAAGACATTCTTAATCCTTTATACAAAGTTAGTTGAATTTCGGAAACCTGAAATGGTAAACTTAGCCAAGTTGTTAAGTCAGACACGGAATCTAAATTTCTGAAGCATTTTGATTAATTTTCTAAGCGAAATCGTCACAATTTTGCGTTAAGTTACAATAAAATGGGAGTTTAATTAAGGAATATAAGTTAAATAGCTGGGTTTAAAATTCAAGAAATAAGATTGTTGCAAACTTCTGAAGTATAATTTTAAAATCATCAGATTTTGACTTTCAAAAGGGTAAGTATAAAGAGCCATTACTATATAAAAATTATGTTTGTAATATTATTAATTTTGAAAATTTTAACCGGTAAAAATGTAGACTAAGTACACTTTTTTCCCTTATCAAATAGTCAGACAACAATCTTCGCATGAAATATTTTTAAGTTCAGTTTATTTTCGATTAGATTAACAAAACAAAATATTTTCTTTCATAAGTAGTAAAAAAATTGCAAACATTGCTTTCAGTTTCAAAAACCATCAAAACCACCATTGTTCAATCTTTGGAAAGAATACTCATTGTATTTATATAAGACAAAATGTTAATGAATTCAATTCTCTATCAAATCATGGCCTAACTTTTATGTCAATCAATGGTGCTTGTGAAATTTAACGAATAACTAATGAACCCTCAAAAGCTAGAATTTGATTAAAGTTGGAAAGATTATTTGCTCAAATACCAACACAATCAATTTTCTCTTGTTTACAATTCAAGGAATTCTAACCAATGGTATAGATATATCTAGGTACATCGTACATTGTCACAAATATTTAATTATCTAGTAACCATTTTCAATCAAAAATTAATGCATACATTATATGAATATTAAATATTTCCAATGAAATGCTCATATCTAATCTGAAGATAATTATGTTTTACTTAATCCTTTATCATGTCATAAATTTATTTAGCATTTTAATAAAATACAAAAATATATCCTTTTTTATCACTGATATTCAATATCTCAATTAATACCTATGGTCGAAATAAATTTGTAAACTTAACATTTAAAATTTAATTTACTAACATATTAGAGTAAACTTTTTAACGAGTAAATTAGCTTTTAAATGAAAATCAATAACTCTCCTTTTATTTAAATTCATATTAGCCTTTTTTTATTAGTGGACTCTTATTTTTATGAACTAATGTATGTAAAATAGCGTTAATTTAAAAGCATTTTGCGCATAAGTGTGTATACGAAATTAGCAAAGTAAAAACATCACTATTCTAACTAGCATGCTCTTTATTTTTTGTAAAAGTGTTCATTTTAAATCAATAAATTAAATAATAGATTTCATTTGCAATCAAAATGTTTTCCGTAGTCGTTTTACTGATGTGAATGCAGTAGTATTGAAAACTGTGTCTGTTATAAAACAAGATGAATACTAAATATTTTGTTTTATAATTCTATCTATGTGTTGTTTTTTGATTTAAAATGTAATATTTTACAAATTACATCATAAAATTTAATTAATGTTCAGCATAAAATTTAATTAATTTAATTAATATTAGGATTAAAAATCTAAAAAAAAAGAAATTTTATTATATGTTAATTTATCTCATTAGCAGCAGATTTTGATGGTGTCAAATGCAAATAAAATAAAGCCTGAAACAATAAATGTATTCAAAAATACTGTTAATTTATAATTAACTATATTGGAACTATTTATGTTTCCCAATAAATATAGAAAAATTTAATTTGAAGTAAAGTACTGTAAAGAATATTGGCAATTTTAAAATGTAATGTTTATATGATACAACTTAGAACAAATGAAACACATTTGAAATTGGTTAATGCCTGTATAGTTCTATAAATTAAGCAAACTTTTCATTTAAGACATTTATAAGGTATAAGTATTATTCAAATAAAATAATAATAAGCAAAAGTGTGTATTATAAAAACTCTCTATAAAATAAATAATTTAAATAATGCGTTATTGAAAAGAAATGATAATGCATTTCATTGTAATTTGAAATTGTTTTCCTTTTTTAAGGTTTTATTTAAAGAATTATCTTTCCTATTATTAATATAAATTCCTTTATTTTTATTACATAAATTTAGGAATGATCTATACAAAATACTTTGCAACTAATCATGTATTTACATGATTATTATAAAGAAATTTATTATTTATATAACATTATTTATTCTTGATACAAATTTTTTCTAACTCTTTTTTCTAATGATATTATTTTTATGCAATTTAAATAACTTTAATAAAAGATAGTGTCAATCTCTTATAAAATAAAAATTATTTTAAGATAATTTCCAGATAAAATGTTTATTCTTAAGATTCAATGTTAAAAGCTTACCTTAGAGGTTCTTACTCTAGAATTATTCATTTAGATATAATAATACAATTTTAAATACTTATTTATAAATAAAAATATTAATTATTAATCAAAAAAGAAAATAATATTGACTTATAAAAATCTAAAACTGACTTAGAAAAAGTCCTAGCCTGTACAAACAGATAAATTATAATTTTTAAACCCAGGTACTTTAATTTTCCTTTTTAGATCATGTTATAATAAATGTTATTGGGTTTCATCGCCAAATTTAAAAAAAAAAAAACAGTGAGCATAAAATGTTAGATGCTTAATAATATTGTATACAAAAATATATCTTGTAAGCTCAGCATTTGCTGGCATAAAATCAATTTAATTCCATGAGTGTTGATTGATGTATTTAAGATTCACCTGACAAAAAATAGAAATGAAAAATACAACGTTTTTAATTTTGGTTACAAGCCGAACACAAATAACTGAACTCAATTCACGAAAGCAAAACTACGTTTAACAGTATGGAAAGGGACTGGCTTATCCGTATTCAGAAAACAATCCACAACCAAATGTTCATTTTTTTTGGTAGAATAATTATTAATCAAAAATTAATATAACTATCTCTATATATATTTTAGTAAAAAAAGCTATTATTAATTCTGTTCTTAAAGAAAAAAAAGTCACACTATAATTTTTAGGTTTCAAAATTATTTTCTTGATAGTAATCGCATTCATCCCAGCTTAAAGCATTCAATCGATTCCAATCCGTGGAAAGAACCTATCAACACCCAGCTTCATTTCTTAATGAATACATCTATCTACAATCATTTCTTCATTTCTGACGAATGAGGTAAGAGAATACGCCAGGATGTACCCGCATTGTATTTGGTTCGCATGCCTTGCGTGAGAAAAGAATACTGGTAATAAATTAGCGGCGTTAAAAATAGCACTCTAAATAAGTTTCGCAAAACTTCCCCTTTCATCCGTCATGCAACAGGGGTGATGGAGTTAATAACAGTGATTAATCTAATGATCAATGGTAAATGCTTCAGGGGTGAGATCCTCGATTTTCTTTTCGTTTGCCGAAGAAATACTTTTTCGCCGGAGATCGTTGATGGTTGATTCTCACAGTAATCGTCTTGTGGTATTTTCTGAAAGAAACGATTCTCCCAATCATTGATATTTTGGTGGTTTGTTTTATAGGAAAAATAAACATTTATTGTATGGAATTAGAACGAAAACATAGAATAAATCATTCAATTTAGAATTCTCAAGAGTCATTGAAATGTTTTTTTTTTTTTTCATTTTTATGAGTATAATGAACAAATCAATCTTCTCATCTGTTTCTCAAGTGACAATTATTATTAATGAGTTTGAATCAGTTTCGGTATTTATGAATATTTTAAGATCTGTTAAGAATGAAATCTATTTTCTGGAAGATTTTTCGGCACTGCTTTACATCTGTCCATTTTAAATACATTCGGTTTTTATAAAATATTTTAATTAATATGTGAATATGTTCATTTCTAATATATGTATGGAGAAATTTGTGTTGAAATAAATCAAACTTCATTTTTTTCACGAAGCGCATTGATATAAAATCAATAATTTTCAATGCATCTGTGTAGCATGACATTGCTTAATTCTGCAACCATAATATGCACCTGCAACTTGGGTAAAATACTTGATTACTCACTCAATATTACAATATGAACTGAAGGATCTTTGTAATAAAAAACAAATCATCCATACATATTTATTTTAGAATTTGAAAAGCAGTATAACATCAGTATTCAGTTAAGTCTGGTTTTGAGGATAGTAACTAAAAATACATCAACAACATGTTTTTATACAAAATTTAGAAAATATTTTAAATCTGCGTTAAACTGTTTGGTTGAAAGTTTATAAATTTTAATCAGTTTAATGATAATTTAAAATTTTTCCTAAACGTTAAATAAATAGATATAAATGTTCTAATAATTTTTACTCTCCTTATAACAATTCACTGTGGAAATATAAAGGAAAAATAACAGCTAAATTTAATCATTTAAATTAATTGATAATTTTATTTGATTAAGAAAGCAACTTGATTTATTAAAATCACCTTAAAAATTGTTTTAATAAATTTCTAAAAAGACTATACAAAAAAAATTTGCGAATTCTTTACTGCACATAGAGAAATTTTAAATTATTACAATTTTTTGTTTTACATGTGAAAGAAAAATGTACCTGCCTTGCTTGAAACATTTACTCATTCAAGGTAACTGAAATTCACTTCATATTTTGATTATTTTTTTTTTTTTGTATTCGCACTATCTAGTTTTTAATAGCTTGTAAATGATAAAAAATAGGAATACTAAAATTAAAATATTTCCAAATCTTCGTGATACATTTCTGATCTAAAAGCATGACAGAGTCAAATAATCCCAAAGCACGTGAAGGTTATGTCAGAAACACTCTGCAAATTTATACGCCTGTCCATCATATGCAGAGGAAGTTAACGTTTCCCGTATCTGTCACTAGAGCGTCAAAGCTGAAGCTTAGCCACAAAATCTCTCTGATAAAAAGGGAAAATACATTTCTTGTCTCGAAAAAGTTAAAGGTGGCATTTCTAGGAAAACCTTCAAAATGCCATAACCAGTGATTTATAGAAAGGGGCTTAGCAGTTGGTTTTTGCTTTTGAAAAGGTACTGGAATGGAGGTTGGGAGGAAATAACATGGTTCCATCCCCCTCTACATTTAAAGAATGTTTTTCAAAAACAAAAGTAATGGCTTCTTACTAAATAAGCCACGTGGTTGGATGTTACAGATGATAGTTCTTCGATGAAAATCAATGAGTCCAAGTTTCCTCTTTTTTTCTTTTTCCTGTAACAGTTTTTATCGCTTATCGGATAGTTCGAAATCTGTCGTTTTGTTGTTTTCCCAAGTTTTTATTTTCTTTCTTGTATAATCTTTTCTTTTTAATCAATGAGTAACGCCTTCTTAATGGCGTGACAACCTCCACTCTAACTTTTCAACTTCATAACGAAAAGGTTGAGATGGGTATTCATTTCTGTTTTTATCCGTGTAGCAGTGTAATGAAATATCGATGGAAAAATTGAATTTCGATGAGACTTTCTAAACTTCAATCACTGTAAGAAAATTTTTATATTGTAAAATTATATTATTTGCTAGATTAGCATAAAAAATAATAAATTTGCAAATTAATACATTTTTTTTGTAATATTTAATAAATTTTTCATATGAATATTTAATGTAAATATATTTCATTAAAAATCCTATTAATCTATTTTACCATGATGTTTGTTTTTTCTAAAAATCTAATATTAGTAACAAAACTGATATTAATAATAAAAATTAAATAAATAAAATAGTAAGTAAGAATGTTAATGTAGCAAAATTTAATAAGCAACATGCATAAGAAACGAAATACTTGTATAATTTACAAAAGGAATTATTCAAAAGAATTGTTTTGATACATAGGTATGCATATGAAATTAGCTCAAATGATGCAGTAGTATTCTTTAATAGTTATCAATCATAATCTATAAGTATTTTTGGAACTAATACATTTCTGAAAAATTCACCTCTTAGGTTACCTCAAAAATATAACTTATCTCAATTTTATAAATAACTTATTTAACTAAATAACTCCCAAATAAAGAACTTATCTCAATTATATTTTCAAATAATGGCGTAATACAAATTATGAATTTTTTGTGATAAAATCATTATAATTATTTAAAAGTACTCTATCAAAAACTACTGCCTCCCATAAGATAGACGGCAACCTGAATTAATGATGAACTTTCTTATCCTATTTAATAAGGAAAGGAAGTGAAAAAATTGTATTCCATATAAAAAGTCTTTATGTAGTTTTTATAAAATTCAATTTTAACTATACATCTTATAGATAACTTCGGAAGTAACAACTCAGTATTGGGTTATTATAGAATATACTCCAAATCCACTCCTATTATATTTTGAATTTCAGTGCATAGTCACAAGTAAAAAAAAATTATTCACAATTTTTTTTCACTTGTGAAATCAGGAATGCAAGAGGTATATATATGTTTTGTACAATTATTTAAATTTAATTGACAAAATTATCACTAAAATTATAAAATTTATACTTTCATTTGAAATATTATCAAGATACATTCTATGTTTTCAAAATTTGTCAATAAATTCTATTTATAATTAGGATTTAAAATGTGCAAAACATTTGATAAGTATCTTAACATTTTTGTTAAATAAAACGTAAAATTTCATGTAAACTTTAATGTTACTATTTAAGATGAAAGTTACACGCATTATGAATAAAAATTGGTAATGAATAAATCCATAAATAAGCCACAAGAAACTAAATACTCTTGAAAATGATAACAACTTTTAAGAATTTTCATGTGAGACTGTAAAAAATATTTTCTATTTAATAATTAAATGATTTAATTAATTAAAATAAATTTTGAAAACATTCTATGTAATTTTAAAATTTAACTAATTTTAAAAAGTTCTCATACAAAATTAATAGGTTAAATTTTAGTCTATTTTTATATCTGTGATTGCCATGACCAGATTGGAATTTTATTTATAATAAATCCCTAAATGATTATAAAAGTAACAATCGTTAATTTTCACATGAAGTTAGTTTTCGAATAATGATCTTTGAACACTTTAAATAGCCAACTTATACAGCAAAAGTTGTGGTAAGGTATTTGAGACTTGCTGTATCTTGTCTTCTGGGAGCAATTTTCAAAGTCTTTGGGCCATAAATCTATTCTTAAGAAGAAGAAAAAACTTAATAAGGCCAAACACACTCACACTGGACAGGTATGTACGCTGAAAGCAGAAGCACATGAAATCCATTTCTGGTTTTCCAACGGTGGCTGGGGTTGTGAAACCCATATTTTCACCTACTTTTTGAATAGTTATTTCATTATGTAAAGTTAATCCAACTTAATTAGTTTATAAAACATATTTTAGGTGTATAACACTAATAATAAGTTACAATTATTGATATTACCATTTGTTTTTCATTACATAAAGAACTGGTGTTGTTGTTGTCTTGTACCAGCTAGGCTGCAATGAGGGGTGCACTGCTCCACTTTTGCTACTGAATCGTAATTTGATGAGGAGCCCTACTTCTTCAATACACACATCCCATAGGTATCCGTTTATAGGGTAGACCCATACTTCATAACCCATTCATAGAAGGAAAGGACAAGAGAGAGACAGGAGAGAGAAGGACGGGAGAGAGAGAAAGTACATCCATTTCTGGACCGGGATTCGAGCCCAAGACCTCCCCATTTTCAGTCAAACACACTGGCCTGTAGTCAGGGTAGATGGCTACATTAAGAATTAAATGGATGTATTAAACACAGTTGATAATCTCGTATTCGGTTTGTAAGTTTGATACCTATCTTGATGGTGTTTGTTTATCGTTGCTTGGAATTCACAATAAATTGTAGATCCTGCTTGTCTCAACTGTGATGTGAAAAAATGGATTAGAGCAAACAAATTAAAAATGAGGATATATTATTTTTGTTCAATAAAATAATAGCAACAGCACAAATTTAAGACTTTGATTTGAACCTCTATTCTTAAACATATTGAAATTCAATTGGCATTACTTTTTCATCATTTTTATTAATTAAAATTACTTTAGTTAATTTTATTTATAAGTAACCCATTTTTTTAATATCAATAATACAAACAAAATTACATAAACAGTGTACGTTTATTTCTCTCATTCCTTTAAAGAATTCAGTATACGTATCTTTCTTTATTACGGTGAATACAACAAAATAAGTAAAATATCTGAAATATAATTATAAATATAGATATTATTTAATAGTGGATAATCATCATTATCAATATTTTTTATAAATTATATGTACGACAAAATGATGGTATTTTATTCAGTCATTAAAATTATCTAAAGCTCATAGTTAATCGAAATTTCATATTATATATAAAAAAAATTATTCATTATTAATTCAGGCAATTATTAGAAATTTATGAAATTGTATTATCAATTACAACGAATATGTTGTCAATAATAACAAATGTTTTTGTTTTCCTCTCAATATTCCAAAATAATATACGAAAAAATACATTTCAGTATTTTAATTTAATTAATATATATTTCAATTGTTTCAAGAACATTTTCCATTTATTAGAAATTATTTAAAAAGTAAAGAAAAAAATTAGATAAATATATTTCAAAAATTTTATAAAAAAGATGGAAATTAAACTCACAGTTAAATGTATTCCATAATTAAATTAAAATTATTATTGTACAAAACAATGCATAAAAATAATTTTTAAAAGCACTATAATGTGCTCAAATATAAAGACTCATTAATCAAATTCTATGCACAGGAGAAATTATACGTTATGCTTTGTGTAAAAGATAAATTATATTTTCTTTGATTAAATACTACTGAGGTCTAATTTTAATTAACATCAATTACGAAGTTTACCCTACATAAATTAGAATTTCCTTTTTAAATCCAGTCATTAGGGTGTATGAAAGTGCATTTTTATTAATCACTCTTATTTTAAGTATATGAAATATCTTTCTGAGAATTTTTTTCTCATTTATGCGTAAATCAAGTGGGTTTCAGAAAAACATGAAAGTCTTACATCATTCCGGAAAAATAAATAAACCAATAATTCATCATTTTTCACTCTTTTCCAAATGTCAGACATTCATTTTGGATTCATTAAAATAAGCAACGAATAAATGCGTTTTTCAGTTTAAAGTTAATGAAAACGTTTCTTTCAATTGAGTATATATTATGATTCTTTAATTTCGATTTCGGTTCTTTATTCAGAAATGCTTAAACATAATATTTCATCATTATTTTTTATGTTTATTAAGTTTAATCCCTTTGAGGTAAAATATTCATTTTTAAGTTATTTATTTATGCTTAGTTTCTGCCATTTTGAAAAAGAGTATTTTTTTAAAATCCAAATACTTTAAGAGAATAATTGAACAGGATTTCTAGTGATTGATTTACATAATTAAAACTTGCATTTTTAAGAGGAATATTTCTTATAAATGAAAGCATAGAAAAGATGTTTCCATTTAAGCGTAATTATTATTGATGCACAAAATAATTTTTCCTTCATTTTAGAAACCAAATGATTCAAATATTTTATGTATACGTGTATTATATGCATGAACAATATTTTTCTGCCAATATTTTTTTTTGATTAGAATGTTGTTATTTATTACATTTTTACTTTTCAGATTTAATAGTATTTGTTTTCAATTTAATGCAAAAA
>JAPDSC010027371.1:0-12554 GCA_026290005.1 Latrodectus geometricus
AAAAAAAGTAGAAAATATTGCTGAAAAAATAAAACTTCTATTAATATTATTTCTCAAAATATTCGTTGAATTATTTTAAGACATTTGATTAATTTACCAATTGGAAAATATTGCTGAAATTTAAAATTATAGTAAATATTTTAAGAAGATAATGAATTTCATATATAAAATTATTGTGATAGAAATTTAAATTTCTTGCATAGGTAGTATACGAAACTGAAAACTCGTTTACATTGTAACAAATATTTTATAAGCATATTAATACTATTCAATTTTATATTAAATTACTATTTTAATTTATCTCCCTCACATTGTAAATTTATCTTCTCATTGATTGATATTTTCAATTTCTTTCCGAAACTTTGACTCTTTTTTATATAAATTAATATAATGTCCCTTTTATTAAATAAAATCTGTTTCTCAAAAAAAAGAAATATATAATACATTTTTCTGAAACATAAATAAAAATGTTTAACTATTATGAAATCATATTTTGCATATCTTTAACTTATACATAGAATCATTCACACATGATTTTCTAGAATTTATTTTATAAGTGCAAACTACTCCTTTTGATCATCTAAGGAAATAAAATCCAATTTATAAATTTTTATTACATTGTTTAACATTATAACTGTTTATGAAGAAGTAACATGTTAATTAATTTTAAATTAATTAAGAAATTCCAAGTACTAAGTAATGTAAACACATGGTTTCACACCATATTAATTATAGCGATTAACTGTAAAGTACTTTGTGTAAATTTAATAAGCTTATCGTAAAAAGTTAAATATACTTGAATGGGATCACGTTATAACATAAATTAAAAGCTTTTTTATTGGTAACTGTTAAAATCCTTAAATATTTTTAACAATACAATTTTTTAATCTAATAATTTTATTAAGAATTTAAGTTTTGTAATCTGTTTCGGGGTATTTAAGTTATTAAGTTTGTAATGTTAACTTTACCTGACTTTAACTGAAAAGTAATGAATCAAAACTTTGAATTTAATAAAATTCAAACTACACTACTGACCATTAAAATTGCTACACCAAGAAGACGACATGCTACATACGTGAAATTTATACGAAAGGAAGAAGGTGCTGTGATATGCAAATGATTAGCTTTTCAGCGCATTCATACAAAGCAGGCTCCAGTAGCGACACCTACATTGTGTTTAAATGAGGAAATTGTTCAGCCAGTTCCTCATACACAAATTGCATTTGAACGTTGTTGCCTGGTGAAAAGTTGTTGTGATGCCTCGTGTAAGAAAGAGAAATGCGTACCAGCACGTTTCTGACTTTGATAAAGGTCGAATTGTAGTGTATCGGGATTGCGGTTTATCTTATCGCAGTATTGCTGCTCGCGTCGGTCGAGATCCAATGACTGTTAGCAGAATATGGAATCGATGGGTTCAGGACGGTAATACGGAACGCCATGCGGGATCTCAACGGCCACCTATCACTAGCAGCCGAGAAGACAGGCATATTATCCGCATGGCCGTAATGGATCGTGCAACCACGTCACGAGCCGTGAGTCAAGAAACGGGGTCGTTTGGGAGACAACAAGTGTCTGCACGAACAGTTCGACGACGTTTGCAGCAGCATGGACTTTCACCAGATCTTTCACCAATAGAAAACGTCTGGTCAATAGTTGCCGAGCGACTTGCTCGTCACCAAACGCCAGTCACTGCGGTTGAAGAACTGTGGCATCGTGTTGAAGCTGCATGGGCATCTGTACCTGTACATGCAATCCAATCTCTGTTTGACTCAATGCCCAGGCGTATTACTGCTGTTATTACTGCCAGAGGTGGTTGTTCTGGGTACTGATTTCTCAGGATCTATTCAGCCAAATTTTTTGAAAATTTAATCACTTGTTATTTCTGGTATAATATATTTGTCCAATAAATATCATTTTGTTATCTGCATTTCTTCCTGGTGTAGCAATTTTAATGACCAGTAAAATATTACATAAGAAATAATTGTCTCTGTCCCTAGAAAATATAATTATCTGCAGTTATGTATACATTTACCTCTTATCGTCATTACCTACAATTTTATGCCTTTTTGAAAATTTTTTATGTTTAAATACAAGAAAATATTTTAATAACCTTCAATTACTTAACATGATTTCAAAGTAATTCTGAGGTACTTGTTTCTAATGGGTTCAAGTATTACATCATTTTCTTTCCTTACAAATTAAGTTTGATTTTCAAAAGAAAGTTTGGACACTAATGATTTTTCTTGAATTAATACTATTGCACTCAATTCCTATTTTCGAATCTTGCTATATTTATTTCAATCTTAAAGGGGCAAAAAATGGCATATCATCACTTTACTACCTAATCTATTTCTATTCATAAATAAATAGCACTCTCAAATTAATTCTACAAATAATTTAACAATTTAATTTAGAATGAGCAGCATTGTAGAGAACTATCAAAATAATATTTTTAACAACAATATATAATCATTAGCATGTAATATGAATTCCAGTAATCTGTATTCATTTTTAAGTAGATTTTAATATGCTATGAACTCTTTAATTTGTTTTAAACTCTTACATGAGTTTAATATGCATAACTTATTTAATTTTTCTTTATTTATTTTAATTACGCTTACCTGACGTCTCGGTTTTAAAACCGTAGCGTCCCGACCGATTTACTTTACGTCCCGGTAAGAGTTGAATTTAATTTTGTAAATGATCAAGAAAGTCTAAGAATAATTAACCGTACATTATTATTATATACCTGTTATTATCTCTTGTCAGACGTGCTGTTGTGTTAGTGAGCTAAAGTTGTTTTATGTGTGTTTCAAATTAAAGTTTATGCTTTCTCTGTTGAAAAGCCAAAACAATATTGTAAATTTACTGGGGATTTACAGAATGAATTCCTTTTTTGAATGAATTTTTTTATTATTATTATTATTTTTATTTTTTTTATTATTATTATTATTTTTTTTTTTAATACAGCGAGTTCTAATGACATAAAGGTGAAATAGGCGACATTTGCCTATCATTTTGCAAACTATAGCCTAAGTTTCAATTCGAACTCTTGTTCATCAAAACTAATATCTAAGTTTTATAACTTAAATTCTCATTTGAAAAAACTAAGTGTGAAGTAATACTTTAAAATCTTATACTTAATTTATCTCAAAAAGAGCCTCAAGAAGATTTGACAAAGTCAAACTACGTATCTGTAAGTATGAATGCATAAAACAGAAGAGATATAAAACCTGTGAAAATTGTTGTGCGCAACTTTAGTCCTAATTTAGGTGTGCAAGTAAAACTGTTAGATTTCAAATCTGGCAGGTGTAACGTCTGAAATTTTAACAAATCATTTATGCTCAGACCTGTTGCAAAATAATTAGAACAAAAATAATTTGCTTGTATGGAGATATCTGTAACACTAAATTCGGTTGTGTAGAAAAAGCAATGTTTTGCCTTGACTCAAAACTAGCTTAGGACGAAAAATCAATGAGAATGTGGAACATAATACAAAACCGCAGTAATATCCCAATCGATATTGAGGATTTACTGATGAAGACTTATAAATACTTTCACATATATAGTCCTTGAAACTAAACAAAAAGAATTTTGGGAGTATGCCGAGACACGGTATCGTAAACTCTTTCAACATGGGAACACCAAATTTCCATCAATGATAACCACGCTGGAAAGACATTTACAGATTTTTGAAGATCTGAAAGTATTTTTTAGACCAAGGAATTTACCTATCAACAATGAAAACTTTCTTATTGGTTTAACACTCGAACTTTACTTTTTATTTTTTCACGGAGAGCTTTCACTGTTTAACAAGACCACCTTGGTAATTCAAATAGATTACAGATTTTGAAGTTGAAGCTAAAAAAAAACTGTCAATAAAAAGGCTTAATCCACATGAGAGAAAAGAACATCTACAGGAATCTAGATGTGCATGTTCCGTAACAGTGTGAAAGAAAGATTTGATAGCATTTATGAAGAAACTTTATCGCATTTTTGGATCTCTTGGAGAATAGTTCTGGAATTGTGTTTACTAAAGAGTTTTCACAATCAAATCGGAAGCAGTGAAAACAAGAAGAAATTACTAAATATGTGATTAATTCAAGTGAAGAAGAATGGTTCAGGCTGTTTAGTCACTTCAAGGTAAATCATGGAGCAGTATCTAACATGATCACGATTGTTGAATATGCCCTCTGCTTACTCATCAGCATCAGTTGAGAGAGTATTTTCTTTGAACAATGCATAGACTGATAAAAGAAGTTTGAAGAAAGATTCTACGGTTAAAAACTTGGTGACATGTAAAATTAATATCAGATTTAGCTTGTGAAGGATTTTGCTTGTAACTAGATTAAAACCAAAAAAGACTTTACATAAAGAGTCCTGGCCAGTGGAAATGTAAATATTACTCAAATTTTCATTCTTCATTCAAAGTGTTTCTTTTTACTTAAGTAATTTATAAATATTAACATGAAAGAAATAAAATGGTTAAATTTATTTTCTTGTGTCATTAAAATGTCATCTGTTGTGTGTTATTTATTCTATTTAGGCTCCTAATTAGTAACCATTTATTCATAGCAGTCAGAATAAACTACCCTCGAAAACACTCTAAAATCCACCAACCTTACTCTTGAATAACCGCGACACTGGGGGGAGGGAATAATCCGGTGTCCCGGCTGAACATTTCAGAAATCTGACAAGTCTTGTTTTAATATACAAAATTTATCGATATATTTACTTATTTAAATTTTTACCTCAATAGCAATACCTATAGCTGTTTTTATTTGAAGTGAATATTAATAAAATGCCGTTGTTAATATTTAACAGCTTCACGTTCATGTGCATGTTTATGTTCATATGCAATAAAATTTGTTTTAGTTACTAATGCATAAGGAATCGATTTTATAACATCAATTATAATGAAACTTATTTTGAAAAATATTAAGATTTTATTCCCGGAAGATATGTATTATCAATAAATATCATTATCTGAACGATTTCTATAATTCTCTGTTTACTATACACAAATAAAGTTAGTGTAAGAATTAAGTTAAATATTCACCATTTCTTGTATTTGGAAAAAATTTATAACGTGTTTTTATGAAATATTAAAAAATATCGCTACTAGAAATAATCGCGTAAATATGAAAGGCTCAAAATTTCTCTGTATATTTTTTAATATGCATTGTTAAGGTATTTAACCAGGAAATCATTCTGAAATTTATATTTTTTTAAAAACAGAAATGCATATCTACAATATGCAATCACGAAATGCAAGTAATTTACGATTAGGATAACATGAATAATTCTCTATTTTAAAAATCAAGACATAAGAAATATTAAGGCAACAAATTACTTTGAACCTCTCCTATTTTTTTAATTGGAAATAAATATTTATGATAAATGAAAAAAAAAAGATTTGAAGCTATATACTATATTTCTATCACCTTTTTATTTTGAATATCTTGTGTAATTCTCTTTTTAACAAAGTTATATAAGCATTTTTGAAAATGCAAACATGATAAAATCACAAATGTATAGATGAGTTATAACTCATTATATTTCTTTAATAATTTATAAGAGTTTATTTAAATATATGTAAACCTATGAAATGTGTGTGTTCAATAAACTACTGCAAAATTAGAAAAGATCCATTATTTTTGGATACCTTATATGATTTTCTTTTCAATAAAATAAACTGATTAAGAATTTCACCAAAATGTTATTTTCGAACTGATATGTTCTTGTTAAAGAGGTGTTGTGAAGTTCATCACTTATCTGAAACGTCTACTTTATTCTTTTTTAATAAATTACTTAAAAATTTAAGATTCATCAATAAGTTATTTATAAACAATTTTAATAATTAAAATATAACGTTGAAAATCACATTCTAAACTGGAAATATGTAATTATAATTAGTAACCAGGGAAATACACCTTTGATAACATTTTTTGGATACACTATATTAATTAAAATTTAAATTGTTTTCTAATAAATAATTTTGAATCATTGTTTTTTAAATCAGAAATATATATCTATAGTAAATGATCACGAAAATATAATTTCTTCGTGATTTTACAGAATAACTTAAATAAATCGTTTTTTCATAAAGCAAATGTGTGTGTGATTCTGCAAATTAATCGAAAAATTATATTATAATATTCATTTTTCATCTGTAATAATATATCTTCAATAAAAGGTAACGAAAATATAGGCAATTCACACGTATATACTATGCTTAATTTCCATTTTAATAAAAAATATTCTGATTTATTCTAAGAATTGCTTTATAACTAACAAATTCCTAGAAACGTTTATTTTTTCAATACATTTGTAGCATGAAGTTATTTCTACAAATCGCATTTGAAATCTTTACATTTTCTTTCGTTGTGAAGCTTCTCAATTTTCTGTATTTCTCATATTTCATTAAAAACTGCTGATAGGTTTTTCTTAGTACACGTTTTTCAAAGAACTGGTGAAAAGAAATATGAATTGACGAATGAATGTATATACAGTGATTGTGGTAGAAATAATAAATTATTTAAGTGAAATATTTTGTCTTTCCAAGAAAATGAAATACATTTTCACAATGTATTCTCTATTATCATATTAAAATATTGAGAACTATTTCATTTTTCCTTATGAATGAAAAAACCTTCTAGTTGGGATGCTTATATATATATTTTAAGGCTCAAAAATTTAAATTTAAATTTTTTTAATTCTTTTTTTATCAATTAAAAAATTATTGAATAATGTGACTAAATTATAAATTGTATTGTTCCTGGAAAGTATTTGTGAAAAATAAACTTTTTTATAATTAAATGTTTATTATACACAACATCAAATTTCTTTTCCTTTTAAATTCCACTAATATCCTGTGATATTGTATTGTATTGTATCTGTTGACATTGTATTGTAATAATCTAATATTATGTAATCAAAAATCACTGTCTTTTGATTTATAATATATAAATATTGCGATATATAAATATGGTTATTGCAAGTAAGTACGTGAATAATAAATAAGTATTTGAATATTATAAGTAATAATTGAATCTAAACTTGAAAACTCATGACTGTAAGCTTCTAAAAGGAACAAGAGTCTTGTTTTTGAGTTTTCTAATAGGAGTAATAATTAAAAAATGTTTTAAAAAGATATTGCAAAAATTTACATAATTGAACTAAAAATTTTAGCGAAGGATCATTATTGACTGTTGTACCAATAAATTAAATTGCGAAATCATAATCTCATACATGGGATAAACAGTGCTCTCTGAGTTGCTAGTAAAACCGTGTAAATAAAGAGCTGTAACGGTTAACTACTACTTACAAGGAATTATTGATATTGAAGATAATCTATAGTTACCTATTAGTGGTAAACGTTATCTGTGACAACTATGCCTTTTTTCATAAAAGAGGAAGAAATTTTAACATCTAACACATATGAATAAAAAAGAATTACTAGCCTTTATGAAGGAGAATTTTCTAGTTGTTCAACAGCACACCATGCAAAGCATAACAATAATACAGCGTGTGAGTTAAGAATGACCGATTTTAACTGATTAGTTCTAAAAATTCGAGTATGGCAGACAGAGTAGGATATCAAAGCGAGATGAGAAAACTTAGTCTCCATGTAGTTAACGAACCATATAGCTCCATCAATATAATTAACAAAAGTTCGTTCTTTGTACTATTTGCTATGTTAATTCTTCAATGTTGGTTGTAGGTTGCATATACAAAATTTTTTATTGGATTTTCCCTACAGAATATCATTGGGCATATTTGGCTGCAATGTAATCTCGAACACAGACAGTTTACAAAAGATTTTTTTCTGATAGATTCCATCTCAATATGGGCTCACACTTAAAATGTGTTATTCGTATGACCACATTATTAACTTCCGCAATACATTATTGAATGTCATGGTAGATGACCAACTATAGTTGTGATCTTGAGTACAATTGCGAATCATTAATGATGCCAGCTGCTACAAATTGTGAGAAATTTTTGCCCAAATAATAGCTGGAGTCTAAAGTTTTTCTTCTCCGTCAAGACAGTCTTGGAGATATCTTTTAACAAGGTGATACTACTCAATCATTGCCATAAATTTTCAATATGTCTTTTCAGTAAAACACGCATTCAGTTTCTTTCTTCTCCTTTTTATTCACCTAATAAACATGTGTGGGAATTTGCTAGTCTATGTCTGGTTTGCATTCTCTTTCATACATTTTCGATAAATGAATTTTGTGCATGCACAGTAATAACAAAATTAGACATTTATATTATATGTGATTCCTTGACACGTCATATTGATAAACTTATTGCATCAAATATTCATTTCGGACACTTAATTTTGATCTCAAAAAGTTTAATCACTTATTTATAATTTTACGAATCGCTTTCATACTGAGTTTATTTTTGAGGTTTTCTACATGGTGTTGCTATATTTACGAACGTATATATAGCAACACCATATAATAATCATAAAATAATTTTAAATGTAATTGTGGAAAACTGCATATTTTGGGAAACACAGATGCTATGCTTTTAAAATAATAATATAAACATATTTATATTGAAGAAATAAAGGAATTAAAAATGTGAAGTACATGAGAAATCAAATTCTAGTAATTCGAACATTTATACGTGTATTAACTTCCTGAAATATATTATAAATCATAATCTGTTCCGAATTATTAGAATATTCAATTTATTTTCAGACTATTTGTATATAACACATTGCTTCGGAGAAGTAAAAGAGTTAATTAGCATGTCCTATTAATCAGTCCTCGACCTCCAAAAGAATAATGAGCAAATGAATCATGTTCTAAGCGAACAGATAATTAAAGACAATGTTAACAACGCGGTGCAGAATACCACACTATGTGCCTCATTACCAAATCATTCTACTAATGAGAGCTTAAAGAACGGCTATAATTATTGCAGATTATTCCTCATTAAAGAGATAAAGATTTTCTTAAATACGAAGAGTTTCTTGGGAATTGCCTCCTTATAATAAGTGGTAAAAATATGTATTATTAAAAAATTATGCCGTACTATTTAAAATTTTCAGAAATGTGTGTGAACATTATATTTTTTTAATTCATGCCTTTTTTCAATTATTTAACGTAGAATCAAAAATTGTATTCTGATTTCCTAAAAAGTAATATTTAGTTAATGAAGGTCGAAAAATATAAATTTGAAAGTATAAATGGGATAGTTTAGTTTACAATTAAATATAATACTTTTATCTGTGAATGAAAAGTAGTTTAAATAGCAAGGAAAAACATATTTTCAATATATTTTGCAAATATTTTTTATTAAAAGCAATGATACATTTTTTATAGAAAATACATTTGAAATAATAGGTTTCAATTTCAAATGATAATAGAAGAAATAAAGTACTTCATTAAATCATTTATAAATCAATCTTTTTTGTAAAAGATTTACTAGGTAAAATGAATTCTGATTGTTAATTACTGGCTCATTATTGGTAGGAACTTTATCCATACATTTCTCGCAATAAATTAAATACATAAATGTCTTCGAAACTAAAGCAATACTGATCCTTTATACATTCATTTCAAAATATGATTTTAAAAATTTTAATTATCCTCAAAAGGATCTTGTAAATTAATTCTTTAATTTTAAATTACATGATGTATTCTCAACAAATTTGAATTAAATAATTACAATGCCTTTTATTTAGAACAAAGCAATTATCATAAATTAGAGATAAATTGCGAAATATTTTGACAATGAAATAAATCTAATATTTTCCTATACTCATTTTTAATAATCTCCGGCATCTATATAGTAACATGAAATATTGCGTTATTTACTTATTTCCTTCCGATAAAATATGAAAACTCAAAATATTTATTCTTCAATATTTTCTAATTTAAAATGGCAACAATGTGAAAGAACTTTCTATTGTTATAAAACAAGTCAATCCTTTTGTCTTTATAAATCGAGATAAACGACAAGAAACAAATCGTCTTTTGTTTCAATATTGCTCTAACCATGATGGATTTAAGTAAAAGAAATGGAATAGAAAGGAAATAAAATTCCAGTTAAAATTATACAACGACGTGGTAAATGCAGTTTCTATCTCCTTTTCTTAGTCCCATGATGTTAGAAAAATAAAAAATTAAACAGTGAGCACCCTTTTAATGATACTTAATCTGAATGAAATTTGAGGTCATAAGAAAATAAAATTAGAATAAACAAAAGCACAGTAAATTTCAATACAAAAGTTGCAGAAAAGAATAAAATCACCGAAAGAATAACATAAAAATTGTTATAAAAACATTTATTTATCTATTCTTTAATAAATTTTTCTTCAAAAAGAGGAGGATATGTACATTACATAAATAAGAGAACCTTAATTAATTTAATAAATAATTTATAAATATGCAAAACTTGAATTAATTAAAACATTTTAAAGAAGCTTTGAGGAAATAACACTTTTTATGTGAGAACAATTTAGTTAACCTTTTTTATTCTACAAAAGAATAAATATAATAAAGAAATCCTAACTTTTCTCGAAATACTTCTTTCACTCGTACACAGGAAAATGATCAATATGATATCACAGTTTTACAGTATTAATTATGACTAAAATACTGTGATTTTATTGAATATCTCCCATGAATTACTTTTTTAATTCGAGATTTCTACGATTCTCTATTGAAAAAAATTTAAACTCATTTTTTCTCAAATAAAGTTTTTCTTGCAAAAGATTTTTTTCACAAGACATATTCAATTAGAGTATACTTTACAATGTACAAAAACTATATATGATGTAAAGGAATACCATGTAATAGGTATACACATAAGATATACAAAATTTGAAAGGTACAATGAGACAATTTTAAATATGGTCTTGAAGTATATTATTAAGTATATAATTATTTATTAAAAAAATTACTTATTGAAAATATTTAAGCAAATTTTAACTTGTTTTCTTAAGAAACATCTTAATCAGTTCTATATTTTTAATTTCTTTCAAATTCATTGATGATTGATTCAAGGAAATTATTTTATTTATTCCTAAAAAAGGAAAATAATCCTTCATTTAATCCTTTTAATATTTTTCGAATTTTAAAAAAAAGAAATCTTGCTGGTTTTCTTATAAAAAATATTTTTTAGAATATTAGTGCAAAATATATCAAAGACATTAATACAAAATTGACAATAAATATGCATAGCATTTTTTAAGCCATCAAAAGCTCAAAGCACTATCATTAATAAGCATAATTTTTCATTATGATTATTTCAGAAAATAATTATTATATATACACTAATATTAAACACATTTAATATAAAATCTCTTTCATCAATTCATCTGGAAATCAAGCAAAACTTGCTGGTCTGAAAAAAATGCTGTTGCCATGTTAACATTCTAAAACTATTACAAAACACAAAATGTTCAACTATTCACTGAAAGCAGTTTTCGTATTTTTATAGTTCACCCTATCGTCAACGACAGGGAAAAAATTCGAGAATGTCGCTTTAATCACCAGTCGGTTTTTTTCTTAAGAAATAAAACCAAAAAAGGAAAAATCACGAAGAGCAGAATAGTTTTTGTCCCCTAACCATGCCAAACAACTCAAAAGATGTCTCTGTAAAAAATAGAAAAAACAGAGCAAGACATGCTGCAATAAAAACGTCGATCGTGTAACATGTCGTTGCATGTTAGGTGGAAGTGAGCGGATTGGCAGCTCGTGTCTCCCTGGGGTGGACTATTTCTCATCTATAAAGTTTCGATCTGTCTGGGAAGGTTCCGTGGAAGACGAAGGAATTGCTCGGTACAGACGGAAAGCCTATTTCTTCCGAGGAGGCGCACTCTGAATTCAGGGTGTCGTAGTGCATACCGCCAGAATTATTCTGAAAAAAAAAAGTTCTGAATATATTACAGTGTAAGGAAATAGAAAATATGCATATATTAATACAGGAATCATGTAGTATGATAGGATTACTTTGGCAATCATAAATAACAATAAGGCTGGAAAATTGTTTCATCTTCTTTGTATTATCTAGTGGTATAAATAATTTATATATAATCTTCAACACAATGTATACATTATATCATATATTTCAAGCACATTAACTGCAAGGCACAATTAAATGTGAAAATAAGGTATGATAATTGGTGAAATAAAAGCATACTTTTATGCACACTGAAATTATTTTTCATACTACTAAATAGTATTAGAAACCATTAAACGAAAATTATAACTTTAATATATTATGGAACTACAATAATTACACAGTCAACTTATTTTAGATAAAAGAATAATGTTAAATTAAAATTACCTATTGAATACAGAATTGTATATAAATTACTAGTAATTGATGACATTTTTTTTCTAGACATCTAATATATTGAAAAGATGGGATCAATCAAATTGTTGAATTAATGAAATATTCAAAGTGAAATTAATGAATTTAAGATAAAATATAATTAAGATAAGATATATAATTAAAATAAGATTATATAATTAAAGAAGAATAGCAAAATTCATAGTATATATATATATATATATATATATATA
>JAPDSC010027371.1:29881-81680 GCA_026290005.1 Latrodectus geometricus
TATTTTTCAATAAAATTTCACGTGAAATTAACTTATATATATTTTTTATTTTAGAAATTTTTTATTGAATAAAAAGTTTTAATTATTATAACAAATAATTTTTCTCTTCCCGTAATGCCTATATTGTAGAAAAATTTAATTCAATTTCCAGAATAAACTATAAAATACAAAGAAAAAGCTTCCAGAATAAAAATTATTGATTTATTAACATTCTATATTCATAATTTCGTATTATAATTGCTTAACTAATATAAAATTCCTAAAAATCGAATTTTTTTACAAAATAGCGAATAATTAATAGTTTATTTTCTCAGAGCTTTTATTTTAAAAACTTTAGTTAATTAAAAATAAATAAAAACAGTAAAATAAAGATTGCCTACTGTGAACATAAATCACATATTCTCAAACAAATAAATGTAAAAAAAAAATAATTAAAATTCTGTCTACCACTTTATTCTTTATATATAAATCTTGCTTCCTTCTTAAAAGAATTAGCACTATTCTTCTCTTTAAATCGTTGGAGTTTGTTATTTTCATGATAATTCCATCAATAATTAATTGTTACAGGAAATATTTGCTTTCCTTAATACATTTCAATTTGAAATTGCAATAAAACTTTTATTTTTTTAGGAAAATACACTTTTTTAAAAACATTATAGCATAATCTTCGTAGATTCATTCAAATAATATAATTGTAAATTCAAAGATATTTTCCGTATCGATATCTTTATCTATCGATTTAATATTTATTCGAATCTCAGAAAATATGAAATGTTTCATCTACAGTCACTTTCCTTATACAAGAGATAACTGGATAAATGATTCTATTTAAAATAAGTTTTAAACTAATGTCAATATTAAAATTCATGGTAAGAACCGGACCAATGATATGCTGAACTGAAGACGAAAATACTAACAATTCAGCTATTAGTTTATCATAAGAAAGTCTTTCAAATGTATATGAAGAAAAACCTCTTGTATTTATCGTTGCCAATAATCCATAATGAAGCTTTAATTTAATTTTATATTTACAGAGTTACATGTCTTACTAAAATGTCATCTAAACTATATAAACAATCTGCGTAACCGTTTAACTAATTCATTTATCTACATAAATAAAAGTAAAATAATAAAAGTTTTTTTAGTATAGACTTTTACAACAACAAATTGATATTGCTAAATCTGAAAATGAAATCATTTATAATATATTGATGTTATAAATATATATCTTATTGTACATGATAATTTTAGATAATAATAAGAGGATAATTACCGGAACAGAGTCGCCCCTCATTTTTTGGGTCTCCCTTGTATTTATCATTGTATCCAGGTTTGCATTTGCATTGGAAGGAGCCGAAAAGGTTATCACACAACGCATGCTCAGAACAATCGTTCAGAATCTTGTCTTTGCATTCATTTAAATCTAAAAGCATAACAATATTATGATGAAGAGGTTGTTCCAGCCATGGCTATTATTGTAAATTTAAATGGATTTACAGAATAAAAAGAATACAAATTCTTCATTTTATGGCTTATTTCTGCATTTAATTTTTAAGGTATTTTTTATTATTTTAGTGACGACTACAATAATGACTCTTTTTAATTTATTTTGATATCTTTTCAATAAAACTTTTATGTATTTTTTATAATTATTAGTTTTCCTGACATTTATTAATATCAATATTTTTCAAAGTCATCTTTATCTAAGTAATTAACAAATAATTTCATAAGTTCCATTAAATTAATAATTAAATATTTAATTAGGTTTAATATAATATTAAATTTATTTCTTCTATTTAATACTATTGTGGGTATATTCTTATTGTGCGTGAATTAATTCTCATTATAAGTAGAATTTAACCATAATATTAACATCATTATAAGAATAATGAATAAAATTATCATTTACTTCTTAAGTTTTAAATTACTTCACATAAATTATCACATCAAATATCTCGAACTTATTTATTCTTGGTTGTTTTTAATGAAGAACTAAATAAATTTCAGTTTTTGTTTGATTAAAAAATAATATAAATTCTTATTATTTCATTTATTCATTTAAGCAAGTCTTGTCTATACTGCTGTTTAAAGGAAGAGAACTTAGCTTATTTAAATATTTTAACAGGTTGAATTTTATGATATTTCTTTATTTGTATGGCATGTTTTTCAATATTTACTCATATATGGTATTAAAAAATTTTGTTAACACCCAGCAAACGAAATAATATATTTTTTAAAAAAAATATTTTGAAAATGCTTTTTTTCATTTAATTAAATAGTGTTTGAAGTTTAATCTCTTCTCACAGAGATCGTAGTGGTAGGTTGTTTAATTTCAAACAATGTAAAACATACCTTCAGCTTATTTCTATGTATCTCATATGTGGAGTGCGTGCTTGGGGGTATTCTGACTTTTCTCATATAAATACATGAATACAGTTCGCTTATGTTATTTGTTGATAATAAACATAAACTATTTATAAATAATTCATTAACAATTGGGGATTTACATTGTCGACGATACATCAATAATAATAGAATTTTAACGATTAAAAGGTTCCAGATTAAATTACCGATTAAAAGGTTTTACCGATTAAATTGTTTTGAAGTCATACATTAAGATGAAATTTTCGTCAAACACTTGTTTTATAAAACTATTTACTCCTTTATTTACCATAAATTTTCTATTTTTAACTGATTAAAAATGTAAAATTGACTAATTAAATTATCAAGTGAACAAAATGTATGATTTAAATCTGTTTTATATTTTTAATTCTGAAAAACATTCTTTTAACTCAATATATTCTTATTCAAAAAGTATTTTATTAAATTGGGTTTACTTAAATGCCTTTTCAAAACCTTTTCAATGATAAAAATCTGCTTAAAATGTCATATCTACCATTGATACAAGATCTCAAGATAAACAACTGCATTCGAATACATAAATAGATTAAATTCTTGTGTTAGTATTTCTGCCTATTCATATGAGAAATGTTATTTTCCTTGAAAGCACTTCTAAAGGAAATTCAATAGAGTACATTTATTTAAATATTTTCAAGAAAAGGTTTTGAAGTCATACATTTAATAAATATTTGTATAAGAATTGATTAAATGTTTTGCTTTATTTATAAATTTCATTGCCCAGATAAGTTTCTTTTTAATGATATATTTGAGTTCATAATTATTTTTTTACTTACTTTAGTTCTGAAATTTAAAAGAATGAATTTCTTAAAATAATCATTGATTATACTCTCATAATATAAATATAAAAGATTTTTCATAAAATCGAATAATCAGTGACTTAATTAAGCAGTTTATAAACACTATTTTATACAAATATTTATTATTATTAGATCATTTTGAGAATATTAATAATTTTTAATGTAAAATGAAAAAGTTAAAAGATATATTCAATCATCAAATATAATAATTGCATAAATTTGGGATAATTTATGTAAATAAAAATTCGCAAATGCATTTCATATTTAATATAATTAAATTATTTTTGATTCATTAATTTCATAAATGCAAATTAAATTCACTAAAATAAGATTTACACTAAGAAAATGTTCATACATTATTCATAAGATGTACTGTTTATAACAAACGTTTGTAATTTATTAACATAATAAAAAGTTATGATATAATTTATTCTGTCTCATTTATTTTTTATTTTTTGCAGTATTCCATTTTAATAAAATTTATATTCAGTCAAATTTAAAAATAATAATCTGTATATTATTTTATTTTTTCTTATAATGTAGTATTAAACCCTAAATAGTAGTAAACAATATAGGAGATTTTCTTTTCATCAAATATCTTTTACATTTATTATTTACAGCATTTATATTTTTCAAAACTAAATTTAGGATTGAGCTTGGTATTTTAAAGGTTTGATTTTTACTTCAATTGCAGTAATATTTAAACCTTAATGTTATTTGGACTTAAATCCATATTTAACTTGCGAACAGCCGTGAGTTTTAAGTAACAATTGTTTTCAAACTATTATATAATAAAATGAATTTTGTGTTTATAATGGAAATTAATTTGAAACAAAAATGATGAAAATCTAAAAGAACACCTTGTAAAATTGCCAAAACATCGACGTCTCCACTTCAGGATAGAAAAACAAAATATTTTTTGTTTTGTGTGTTTGTTTGCTTCTCTCTCTCTCTTTCTAAGTCATCTTAGCATCAGTTATTAATCATCATACCCATCAAGACATATTAAATATGCCGAGGTCGCAATGTCCTCCTTATGAAAGGATACCTCTGGGCTGGCAGGCCAAGTATTAATGAGTGTTCTGCTTGGTTCCTGCTTTAAATTACGATGACTCCCACCCGGTTGATTCTATACAATTGGTAGAGTCTAACTCAGGGGTAGGTACAGGGAAGCATGTTGGTGCAACAACAACCATCCAGGTAAGAAATAAGGATATTATGGATGCGAATAACATTGTGTTTTTATCAAAAATGAACAACATAAAATTATTGTTCTACCAATGGCTGCTAACTTTGTTAATAACAAAAATATAATAATAAACAGTTGTTAAACAGGATTGCTATATAAATAAATTACGCACATTTATCAAATGCAAGAAAATCTACGCCAAGAGAAAAAATTAAATTATATTTTGTATTTGCATAAAAGAATTCAACAATAAGAATATTAAATTAATAATTTTTAGATTTATATACGAATAATAAACATGGACGAAAATGTACTTCTCCAATTACATTATAGTAAACTTAGAGTAAGGAAAATTAATTTCCAGTTATTTAAATATTCAAAGAAATTATGAAGGAATAAAACTACACCCTTTTAATTCTAAAAAATATATAATTAAAATTATACATAAACTTAATTTATATGAGAGAATATATCTGAAAAATAATAAATCACTCATTTTTTTCATTAGTAACAAAACGAATGAGAGGAGAAAATTAATCAATCGCCACCTAATTCAATTAATTAGGTGACGCAAATAATGTACAAGGAAAATATGCGTTTATTCAACGATAATAAATTTTCCGTTTCTTATAGGGATTTAAGATTTAATTCTTTTAAACATTGTGCATGGTTTTATAATATTTATAGTCATACACCAGCTGATTCTACATATAATAATTTATTGGAAGGAACGGGAATAAAATATTACCATACATCAAGTGTTAAAGAACATAAATCAGAATACTTAATAATACATGTAACAATTGTACAAAGCATCAATGAATATCGTTATTTATGATGAAACAAGCAAAAACGTTTTTGTTAAAACACTTTTCTGAGCAAACATTGACTTTCGGAGTGATAATAATTATGAAGGAATAATAAACATTTCATTCATAAATCATACAATAAGTAATATGCTAATAGACTGGAGAAAAATAATCTTAAGAGCACTTAAAAATTTAAGCTCTTTATGGCAAATATGTGAAGTGTTTACATTAACGAAATTATAGTGTGATTTCCTGAACTTTTTATTGAATGCCCTTTTAGCTTTCAACAACACATGAAGTCTTTTTTTGATAACAAAAAAAAAAAAATTGAAGAAAAGTGGTTTTTAAAATTTAAAAATCTGAATATAAAACAATAACTTATAATTAAATAAACAGCAAATATTTTGATGTATATAAATTTTAATTGTAAAATCCGAATAATTTTGAATGGAAATAATTGTATATTAGAAATATAATTTATTGAAATATTCTATATTACACATATAAGCTAATAATTAATTTCTCAAATATACATTATTCAGAATTTAAATTTTAAATTTAATCAGAAAATAAATTGTCGCTTAATTTTAAAAGCACAAGAAAAAAATAGTACTACAAGCGTTAATGTAATATATTATTGGGATCATCAAACGATAAATATCAACAATTATATTTGATATCTCTTACATTTATTAAAATCATTTTCAGATTTAGAATTAACTTCAAATGAAAGTCTTCTAAATAAGTTATTTTTCATTGGGCGAATTATTTTAAATTATTGCAGGTAAATTTTCTGTAAATTATTTAGAATCTTGCTTATCGAAAAATTTCGAACACACTTATTCTTAAAGTGAATAGTAATATTTGATGTTTTAACACTAATTTACTCAGTCTTCTGTCTCTCTTTTTACCCCCAAGTTGGCAATAAGGAGTGTGCCGCTCCACTTTTCCAAATGAAACATAATTTCATGTGGAGTCCAACTTCCTCAGTACACGAAAGCCATAGGTAATCGTTCATACTTCATTCATACAAGACGAAAGAACAAAGACTAGAGAGAGAGAAAGTACATCCAGGCCTGAATCGGGATTTGAACCCAAGCCCTCCCTACGTTGTCAGGCATGCTGACCAATAGACAGGGTGGGACAATCAGTTTTCTATTTCGCAAATATTGAACTATTTTTAAGACATAAGGATAGTATTTGTATAATATTTATATGGTGGTATGATAGTATTTGCATCATATTTAGTTAAATATGATAATATTTATATGAAATTTAGTTTATATATGTAAGTAAAGGCTGAATATAATAGTGTTCACGAGTCTAATCCGTGAAGTGTTGAATTAAAGTAAATAGATCGTTTTCATTTAGTTATCAGCTCAGCCCCTCATCAAATTAAAAACAACCCAATCAATTATAATTATTATTATTATTTTTAATTTATTCCAATTTCCCTGTGAATTGTCAATTAAGTTAATTAGCTATTTATATTCATGTGTACTTTCCCCAATGAAAAAATATAAGCCTTTTTTTTAGTAAACCTTTTTTAATATAAGCCCATTCATTTTTAGCAAAAAAACTAATTAAGTAGGCTTCCGCAAATCAGAAACTAATAACAAATTCTCTCAAAATAAAATAAGATGGAACTCAAGGGATCTCGGGAAATTTGAAACGTTAAAGCACACAGGGTATCTAAATGCACAAGGTATCTAAAACACAAGATTTAGTGCACAAGGTATCTAAAACATATTATAAAAAAAAAAATTATATATTTTTTTGTAATCTGAGTTGCGGGTATATCTTGCAAGAAATAAGAGTTATTGTATTTTTCCTGTTTTTTCTTCTACATTTCAGATTCAAATGGTTTATTTCTTTTAGTTATCAATAAACTACTTAACTACAAAAATTTTAAATTAACAACAAAATAATTTGCTTAACAGAAATCAATATATAGCTTTAATACTTTAATATAGATTTTATAAACATGCCAGGAATAAGATATGTAGATCCTTAAATAATTCATTTCCCACTAGTCCCATGTGAATTTCATTGGTATAATGTGTAAATGTCCCTAAATTATGTTAATTATTCATAAATAAATTAAATTTTAAACACCTCAGATTTATAAAATTCCTTTTTTTTATATTTTCGATTGCAAGAAACCATTAAACTTTTTAATAGTTACATTTGAGTATTCCTGAAAGATTTTAATTTAGTATTCCTAAAAATTCAATTTTTTGTAAAGTTAAAACCTGCAAAAAAGAATAAAAATTAAACTTTATTTTATATTCAAAACTTATTTTGAATGAAATATTATAATTTCTGGTGTAATTTTGGAGTGAATTAAATTCAAGATTGTAAATTACCTGATTAAATCAATATCAAATTTACTTGTTTATAAGTTACGTTTTAGCTGCGATGAGTTTTAGCCAATGTGGTGTTTACATGCTTTTAAAAAACAATGATATTTTACAGTGATTTGAAAAATGGTTTTCAAATCAATATGTTGGTGAAAATATTGTCAATGATATAGTTTAAACTTTCTTATATACTGATATCTCAGATAAAGTGATAAAGCATACTTATATGTTATAAGAATATATAAGAGATATGACTATTTTCATTCTTATTTAGATCAGGATTTGCTAAGCCTTTTCAATTTGAAAACTGAAGAATCAGATTTTGAAAGTTTAACGGGATGCACAGTTTGCTATAACTATTTTTGATAACCTGAATAAACAATTTCTTTTTTTCATTCAATTTAGTATCAGTCTTATTTCTTATAACAAAGTAAAAGTATTTTGCATACAAATTGTTTTTGCGAGAGTACATACAAACATAATTGTAAACATATAAGTATACTTTTAATACTCTTTAATTTACGATATTACATCTATAATTTTGTTTTTAATTATTTTCTCAATTTTATGCACAACTTTTTAACGAAAAAGTCAAAATTCACGATTTAAGTTACGATTGCAGGATTGTAAACTTCATGAGATATTACTGCATTTTTATTTAATATGGTGCTAATGCGGCATTTTTGTTCGATTAAAAACATTTTAAGCTATTTTTATCAAATCTGGAATTTATGATAATGAAGAGGTTCTTCCTAAAGTTATGGTAATTTTAATCATAAAATATAACTCAAACTGTAGCCATTAAATTCTGTCTGTGTGTGCAAGTTGTTTTAATTTAAATCATGCTTAAGATTTCAGCATTCTTAATTTTACCAAAAAAATGCTTTCAAATAATTAAATAAAAAATGAATTACTACAAGAAAAATCTTGAATGACAGAATATATAACAAATTCCTCATAATTTTCACATTAATATTTTTTACTTTCGAATTCTACAAGTATTTGGAATTTATTGACGTAAATCTAGAAATTACAGTGTTTAAACTCTAGAAAATTGTTTTGTTTTACAGTTAAGACATTTAAAGTTATCTTTAAGATTTAGACAAAATAATTCTTATTTCTGCCTTAAATAGGGTTTATATTAATTAAATAAAATAATATTTTACTGCAAGAAAACTATTAAAGGGCAATATAAAAAAATTTCTTTATACAGAATATATCCAACTTAGGATTCTTTATTTTTGATTTCTATAAGAGGAATTAAGGATCTTATTGATATGTAAATTCAACAATTGATAAAAGTCTATATTTAATTTTATATTTAAGACTTCTAGGTATTACTAAAGATTTAATTAAAAAACAGATCTTTTTTTCAAAATGAGAAATCTAGCTCTTAATTGAAATTAAATTATTCGAAGAAAATTGTTGAATGGCAGTATTAATAACTGTTGAAAGACAACAAAAATATATGATTCTTTTATGGTACAAATGGTGTTCCCCAAGACATTACTTGCATTCACCTACTGATAGAACATTAGGGATTCATTGAGGTTAAACTGGTCAATTTCATAACTTAAACAATGTATGGAATTTCTGTTTAATGTTAAGCAATTTAAATAATATACAAGAATTAGATAAAAAAATTCTCATTTCCACTATGAATGTTTAGTGAGGTTAAAATTAATTAAGTATAATCGAAATATTCCAATGATATTTTTGGATGATCTTACTAAATAACAATTGAATAATATGTGGAATTACAATTTAAATAATTTATTCCTTTTATGACAAATAATATTCGGTTTAACAATTTTTACCTTCGACTTCCACAAGGGCACTTAGGGGTCCATTGACATAAAGTTGACTAGTTCCCAACCTGTTCTCCCTCCTGCTGATGGCGGTGGCAACAGCATGTTCCACGTGGTGTCTGAGGGAACCCCTGACTTCAGATTCCGCCAGATGGACAGTGCTGTTGATGACCATTCTATTGGCGATGAAATAGATTCGATTGAGGATGGCGCCTCTATACGCGTCTGACAAGGGACTGTAGCCGAATAAAGTAGAGATCTGGAAAGATTTCACATTTATGATTATAACAACATATTTGAAGTGAATTACATTTGAAACAATCAAAGAATAATGATCTAAACTTTTAAATTAATTTTTTCTAAAGAAGAAGATAATTAATGTTTACTATATTTTTTAAATAGATTGTCTAATTCATATATGAAAAAAATTACTCCGATGTATTAACACATCTTTTTAAATTTCATAGTAAAAACATCAGAAAAAATATTCGTAATGACAGAAAAATTTTTTTTATTTAGCATAGTGTTTGAATTATTATTTCTTATAAAAATTTATATATTTTAATTAATACAATAAAATTCATTTAAAATAATCTTGAAAATTTGTGTGTCTTATAAAAAAAATTGTGTGCTTGATAAATGTAACTATTTTCTATCAAAGTTCACAGGGTCAAAAGACAATAAGATTTGAAAAGGTTTATTGTAATCATTACAATTAGAAATAATTTTGTGAAGTTGGTGGCAAAATAATTTTATTCAAATTTTGATTTAAAAAATAAATATGATCAAAATTTTTAATATCCTATAAATATAGACAATATATTAATGTTGAATATATTGTTTATTTGCATTTACTCTGATTTTTTTCAATAAACTGAAGCAAATTAATTTTTTCTTAAAAATTAAAGAAAGCTGTTATGGAAATTTTTTCTTCCACTGCATATTAAAAATTGATTTATAATTACAAAATTATATATTTTTTATGTATAAAGTTTTATATTTATTTGAAGCTTTTAAATTCAAATCAAGTGAATTTTTTTAAAAAACATGCCGCTGTTTTTCCTTTAATTAGGAAAAGATTGTTAGAACTCATTAAATTAAAATCAAAGATTAGAATTGTAATGACTGTGAAATGAATATAGCATTATTAAGCTATAAGGATAATAAAATACAGAGTTTAAATAGCTGGTGTTTTAACATACTTTTAATTTTTGGCAAAAAGTTTTGAGAAATTTCTACAAAATGAAGCACTTTTCAAGGAAAAAATTATTATAAAGTTTTATCTAACAATTCAATCTCAAATTTAATTTGAAATCCTTATTATTTATTTGTAAAAAAAATTTAATAGATGCGTAATTAAAATTGCTCGTTTAAAATTCTTGATTCAAGTTATTGGAAAAAATAATTCTTAACTTTATTTCAAATTTTAGCTATTTGTATATTTAAGCCCTTCGCGTCAGATAAATTCTCATAAAACAAATTATTGTTTAATTTGTGAATTCATCTAAAATACTTAAAAACATAATAAAAGTTAAAATTTCTCTGTGTACAAAGATTACTTCTAAAATTTAAAACTATCAGGAGGAAAAATAAAATTTATAAATAGAATATATTTATCACAGGATATAAATTTTGTGTATCAGAGTATATAAATTATTCAATAATCTTAAATGTAAACAAATTAAAATCAGTGTTAGTTAGTTTATACAATCTCTGATAATGTTAAGAAAAAAATCAAAAATTACGCTTGAAAGGTACTATATGGAATTTCTTTTTTATCTTACCGCGTGACTAGCTTCAAAATTAAGTCTTTGGTATTCTGGGGACCCAGGGACGAAATGTGAAGGATCGATACTTTTGTCAGCTAATTTGGCGACTTTAACTGTCAGCAACATAGACACAACAGCTAAATAAAATAAATAATAATTTATTCAAAATTATTCAAAAAACTTTTCCGGTGTTTGTTTACACTATATATATATATATGTGTGTGTGCAATTATCTTTGATAAAATTTTACTTACGAGTGCATGGTGTCCTTTCAAGTGTACGGCCGTATCCCGGACGACATAGACAAGAACTGACTCCTCTTTCTGTCCTGCACTGTTCCTTCAGTTGCACATCGCACGTTGAGTCATCTCCAACGACACATGTGTCAATCCTTTTGATAATGTATATAATATAATATTGATAACATAAAATAGTGATCGTTCTAATGGTAGATAGTATATAGTAATGCATCACAATGAAAAGTAATAACTGTAAACAGTTTGTTTTTTAATTTTATTCTACTAATGCCCTATAAAATTAGAAAACATGATATAGAAACTAGTTATCAAAATTTTAGTAACTTGTTACTAATATTTGTATAATAATTCATTTTTTTTCAAGTAGAGAAATCAAATAAAGGAATTCCCTTCTGTAAATGTATTTATAAATAAATTTAACATAATATGATAGTTATTAATTAATACAATTCATATACGAGAAATTAATTTTAAAACTTCTGAAATACATTTTTATCACTTCACATTTATTATTGAGTGAAAAAGGAATAGTCGATAAATATTATAAAAATACAAATAGCCACGGCAAAAGTACTTATTATTCTTTATAAATTATAATAAATAATTTTTCTGTAATAGAAATGATTTTATGAAATTATATTGAACAAAATAATAATGTAATATACAACTGAACAAAATTCTAAATATATAATAATATGTGATTTATACTTAGTTTATAAGAACATACTTAACATAATTTTTGCGTAGCTACGAATGATTAAAATTTAACATAAGAGATGCGTAGCATATTAAATAAACATTATTCCATGATTTTGTACGTTATACATAAATACATATTTTATTGAATAGAATTTGTTTAAAATCTTAGAATATCAAATACCGAATATTTAAAAACATTTGTTACGATCTTCAAAAAAATGTTTACACTCGAAACTAAGAAATTTTAATTTAATATAAGTTAAATCATTTAAAAATTATTCTGAGCTCTTTAATAATATGTATGAATTTATAAAATAAAATTTTCCTTTTAATTTTTATAGTATGATTATTGGATTGAAAATTGTTCATATTCAATCATTTTTTTGAGTGATGAAATAAAATCTTGGAAATGAAAGTAAATTTCAAAACTTTTAAATTCCAGTAAAATAAACAAATATTTTGTTAAGATGTATTTTAATATCTTGTTTACTTTTTACTGATAAGGTACACATTGCATTTTTATGAATTACTTTATGTACATAATGCATGATAAATAATGTAATAATTATGTAAAAAAATGTAAATCATTTATATATCTGATGTTTATTAGACTCCTTTACTATCTAATATATCTGAAAATATTTGTTGCTTACTATTGAAATTTGTTATATGCCTAAAAATATAATCAAATTAATTTCATGAAAAAATTAACATTAATTTACACGTACAGATATTTTAAATATTCTTTTATAAAAAATTATTTAAATTATTTTATCTTTATACAACCATACGTGCCATTTAATTTACTTTTGTTAAATAATAACTACTATTATTACTTTTTTTTAGATTGATTTTTTTAAAACTTAAAATAATTTCCATAAAATTTTAGAAATATCCATACAATTTGAAAGATTTAATAAATAGTTGCAACCAAAAAAACATTTTTCTTTTGAAAATTTATAGTTAGTTAAAGAATTTCTTGCCGTTTGTTTGTAACCGAAAGAATTGAAAATGATGACAAAAGTTATATATCGATTTTCGATACATGCTATAGAAACAACGTAATAATTTGATATGATTTATTTTGAAGTTAACTTTCAAGTAATCATTATGATGTATTCAGTCAATATAATTATCTTTTGTTTACTTCGGGGATAAAAAAAAATCAAAAACCTCTGGCAAAGTAATTGATTTCCGATAAAAATGTATCATTAAAGATCAATAAAACCGTTATTAAGTAAAACTGATTTCTTTGTAACGCATTTTGCTTATTTTAATTTAATTGAGAGTTTCAATTCCATTTTAATTGTTTAAAATGACTTTTGAGAAAATACGGATGTGTAAAATTAGGAAGAAGTATGAAAAATTCGCTTGAAAAACAACACTTTGCTATTTAATAAATTTTCTATAATATAGTCCTTAAAAACTATACTATTATAAAATTTAATAATTTTAAATTTTTAACTATAATTAAAATTACAATATTATATAATTTATCATATAAGAATATATTGTGGATATTTTGCATAATAATGGACTCCTAAAAATTTTTATAGTATAAAATCCATTTTCTTATACCGTGATAAATAATTACATTTAACTGATTTTGTTGTGCATGAAATATATTTTTCTTAATATAATTTCTGAATAATACTCGAATAACAAATATCGAATATATAAAAATATTTGTTACGTTTCTTAAAAAGTATTGTTATATTCAAAACAATGAAAATATGCTTAAGTTAATTAAAAAAATGATACTAATATCTTTAATTAATGTTCCATAAATTTATAAAATTGGAAACTTTTATTAAACTCTGTAAGTTTTGCAAATAATTTTCTATAATATTTTTAAGTGATGTGTGAAAGTTATTAATAAATGTGTTTAAATATTTATATAGTTTTTGAAAAATTTTAGAAGCAGATATTTTGATATCTAGAGATAAAATCGCTATTCAACATGCATTATCGATAAAAGTTAACAAACAAACGATTTTTTGACTACAAGATATAAATAAAAAAATGACAGCTGCCTCTACACAAAAGCTAAACAAAGATAAAAGTATTAATTAGGATTACCCCAAATTAAACTTTATCGCCAATGTTTATTGCCAAATTTTTTGCCAAGGAATACCTGTTTCTACACCGCACCCGCATTATCTTATTTTTGAAACAAACAATTGTACCTGACAAAGTAATTTGTTATATGCTTGAAGAAATTGCAAAAATTATATAGTTATTATATTTGTAAAGAATCAGAATAAATTTATTAAATAAACATTATGATGAATGTGTGTGTAAAAATATCCTGATAAATAACAACATATATTGTAAAATTATATGTTCATCGCATTCTCTCCTTATTTGTTAGCTTGAAGCTTAAGCCATTTTTATTAAAAAATTCACTTAAAAGCATTTGTTCACTTAAAAAATTGTCATAAATACATTTGTTTGAATATTATTTATAATTATAAAGTGAGTTATAAAATATTATATAAGAAACGAGTTATAAAAAATAATTATGCATGATAATCACTTAAACTGAAAAAAAAAAATCAAGTGACAAGTAAAAATAGTAAACTATCAGGAATTCAAATAACTAAAAAATAAGAACCCAAAGGATTTTTTTATGTGATAGCTAAGATATTTAACTCAGAATTGTCAAAAACTTCTTATTGAAATAAAAAAAAAATTCTCATATTTTTATTTATTATATTATTAATTCATTTTCATTACTAATGTGTTGATTTTAATATTTCTTTAAAATTATTTATAAAATTAAGTACGAGAATTACAAAATTTAACTCAAGGATATTATATTTACATCAAAAAATGAATAAAACTTTTATTGGATATATTATATACATTGGATATATACAAATGTATAAATTATTAGTGCAATAATGTTTTATTGTTTCAAATGTTAAATCAATAAAGTTTGATTAATTAAAAACGTAATTATCAACATGTAAAAAATAATACCCTCATCTAAAACAATTTTGGTAAACTTAATACTATGAACTGTTATGGAACAAAAACAATTTATAAATTTTTATTGTTACCATCTAAAAGTTTATTAAATTTCAATACATTATATTTTAAATCAAAACAAACCACATCGTTTGGTATTTGGGTCAAGTTGAAAATTTCAAATGTCAGCAATTGATGCAATTGACAGGATGCAAAAATATTCATTCAATTTGACTAAAACCCACAATTGAAGAAAGAAGATTTTTTCTTCCGATTCTTCAATAAAAAATGTATAACTAATAAAATGATAAATGGAAACAATTTGGGTCATTGACAATCCCACGGGAAAATGAAGGGCATACTAAACAACTATTATTTCCTATCTGAATCATTAGCTAGACATAAAGGTATTTGTGAAGCAATTGTTTTAAAAAGTTATGCAAATTCCTTTTATTTTTTCAAAATATGCAAAATTATTGACGATTTTAAGCGGCTGTTTTTAATACACAGTAATAAAGAGATGCATCATAAATTTAAAAGAAAATGCAATAAATTAATTCCTTACATACGAAATTTTATAACAACTATTTTAGATTGAATATAAATTTCTCTAAAATTAACAAGGAATAAATACTTGAAATTATGAATCTTTGGATGTTTAATAAATTAAAAATTCGAGAATCAAAACTTATCTTGAGAAATGAATAAGAAAGCAAACTTTACCTTATTTACAATTCTTAATAATAAGAAAAATTTTATTGATTGATGTTATTATTTATTTATAACGTAATTTTATATAAAAAAGAAAATTACCATATTCTTTTAGATTAAATAAATAAGTTACAAGTGATGAAAGATTCACAAATATTTTAATCTTGTTCAAAATTTTTAAGAATCAGTTTTTTTTTAAAAAAAAATCCCCATTTTTCCCACTAAAAGTTTAATTAAGAACAATTTTGATTGATTGACAAATTCTTTATTCAAAATATTATACTAATAATTTCTTTATGAAAAATATTATTAAATTAATATACTATAAATTAAATTTTTTTATTATTTTCTTGAGATGAAAAAAATAGTTATTAATTATTAGGATTGAAATGAATGCCTCAATTTTTCTAAAGGATTCTCTATCCGAAAAATCAAAACCCAGAAATTTTTTCTTCAGTTCAAAATTTCTGAGTTCTCATACAGTGTGCCATCGATTTTTTGATTCAAAATTGAAATAATAATTTTATTGAACAAGTAAAGATTCTTATGTAAAATTTCAGTTCATAAATTTTTTCAAGGAACTGAAAAGAAAATTAGTTTAGTTATAGTTTTAGATATAATGACATGATATACGATCTTATAACTAAACAAAATTTATATTGTTAATTAATAGATTGCCTTGAATATGTATAGTTCTTTCCCATATGTCCTTTTCCAAACTATTTGGTAAATAAATATTTTATATAAATAATGATTAATATTTGCATTTTCTTAAAAAATATTATACCTAATTAACTGTCTCACTGTATTGGCAAATAAAAATAATTTAGTCACAAGATTGCAAGATCTTTCATTTAAAAACCAAAATATTTGATTTATATATCAAAAGTAATCCTCAGTTGTAAATAAGTTGGATATTAATTAATGTTTAAATATTTAATTAACATCCAATTAATATCGAATAAAATTATTTGATACCGCATTTTTCTAATGATTTCTTATTTGGCAAAGGTATTCAATGCTGCAATGTATTTATAATATTCAATAAAACTAATTTTTTTATTTTTATTATTTTTACATAAAAGGTTTAAAACACTCAACAGATTCAAGAATCTTTTTTAAGATGCTGGTTTAATTTTCAGAGAACAAGAGTTGCTTATTCATTGCAAGTTACAAATATATTGCATTTTTAATTCAATATATTTTACTAACAAAACATATTTATATGTATAAAAAAGTATTTCTAAAAATTACCTGATTTCTGGTAATAGAGGAGGTGGTTGGGGTTTAAATATCGGTGGTTTCCGAAGTATACCTCCAGCACCTGTCTTAGGTAAAGGTAATGGTCTTAAGCCATTTCCATACTTTGGGGGAGGAAAATCAGGAGGAAATCGTGGTCTTTGATAAGTATTGGGCCTTGGAGAAGGCCTCAGCTCGGATATATCTACAGGATAAACTTGAGGCCTGCCTGTTGGTGGTGTAATGGGTGGAGGTAAAGGTAATGCAGATACACTGGGTCTACCATATATGACATCAACCTGAGTAGAAATAATGGACACTGAAATATCAGTAGAAGAAGTGACATCACTTGGAGTAATTAAACTTGTAAATGTGGGCACGGCTTTTGTTTCAGAATGATTGTTATACATCTGTCGTGTCACTGTAATTTCAAAACTGTCAGGCTCTCGAGTTATGATAATTGGTTCATCAAGATTAGGCGTGTATGTAACAGTTGAATTAGAATCTCGTTCCGAAGGCTTTGGAATTGGCAACCATTCAGTTACAGGCCCTGATGGAAAGTTGTGAGCTGGAGTGGAACCCGTATGAAGAATATTTGTCGATGGAAGAAGAATAGGCAACTCAGTGTAATTAATTGTAGTTCTTGTAGTCTTAGAATGCTCATCTTTTGAAGAAATCACAGATATACTTTTATTCTTTTGAGTATTTTCAACACTAGTCCCTACGACAGTCTCGATAAATGTATGTCCATTTTTATCTAATTCTGTTAGAACTTCTGTAGGCGAAATTTGCTTATTTTTTTGACTAAATGGAACGGTATCGAATGCCTTAGAAGCATCATATGAATCGCTAGGATGGCCTCCTAATCCAATACTTGGAACAATCTCTACGATTTCCAGTTGACCGGAAGAAACGTTACTACTTCCGTTAATGAAAGAAGATTCTACAGTCAATTCTGTTGTAGTACCCCACGGAGGATTTTCTGTTGTGTTTGTATCATTTAAAAGTCCCAAAATCAAACTTACTTCTGTAGCGTCAGGAAAATTCAATTTGTTATTAGAATCATCCTTTGTGCTTTCTATCACAGATAAGCTTGGAGTAGTAATTTCCACACTTGATTTACTTGCATTTATAGATTGACGTTTTGGATACTGATCGAAATGTGCTGGACCCCTATCATTAATCCTTGATGGTTTTGGTGAAGAAGGAAATATGAGGGGTGGTAACCTAGTTTCCGGCCTAGTTACCTGAACATCTCCACCTAGCAAATGAATAATCCCACTAATTATGTCATCAATGGACTGATTGCCACCTCCACGCCTGGGCACCCTCTCTTCAACTGCTTGCCGATGAAAATCGGGGACGTGGAGGTAGGAGAATCCTTTTCGATATAGATCGTGTAATGGTTCTCCAGGTCGATTATTAAATAACAGAACTTTTCTCGGATCATAAGATTCCTCTGAAGATTGATATAGAAGGCGTCCTTCTCTCGCTTCTTTTCGAATCTCTCGGGCCTTTCTGTCTTTGGAAGATTCGTCATACTTGAAGCTCCTTGTCGTAGTTTTTCCTGAACCTGCAAAAATGAATAAAGTTAGAATTTTCTTCCATACCAGTTTTAAAATTCTGCTTATCTTAGATAACAAATATAATCTCTTATTTTTTCGATTCAAATAAAAATATTCGGTTAATTATTTTATTTTTTAAAAATTCTATTATTAAAATTTTCCAGTAACTTTTTTTGATGAATAAATTTAAGAAATTAATAATTTATAATTTAATTTTTAAATTTTGGAGATTAAATTATTTTTTATCATTTACAATAAATTTTTATCAATTATTTTTTAATTTAATAAATTTCTATTATTTTACTCTGATATATTAATGTATTTAAGAGTATATCATTTATTTATATTTCCTGCGTTTTTCATAAAAAAAGATGAAATAAAGGAAAACTATAGAATAACATTTCTAAATTTAAATATTGCCGTAACTGAAATATTGAGTTTTAATACACTGACTTATTGAAATTGATTAATCCTAATATTTACTGGAATGGAATAAAGCAAAATAATTAAATTAATAATTTTCATACAAATAATAAGCTATCTCGATTTATTTCTTCCTAGTTATAAAATATGCTGCGGAAAAAGATTTATATATCTTCGAAATTTCAATTCATATTTTTGTAGGCTTCTAAATAAGATTCAGTGTTTAAATAAAACGCAATTTGTATACTTTGATTATCGATGTTAGTTGAATACTTTGTATACCTACCACTAAACAAAAGAGTGAAAGCTCAAAATCACCCATATTCCTTTATTCAAACAAATAGTCTCTTCCGTTTTTTATGGTATATACAAAAATAACGATAGCCTTAAGATGTTTATTTATGCAGAATCCTTCAATTTTGCATTTATTAATTTCGAATCAGAAAGTAGAACTGTCAATTAAACATTCATATTCCATTTTCAGATTTTTATCAAAAGCAGTTATAAAATTAGGCAAATGTTCCTATCTTTAATGTTTCTGAATATTTAATGTTCGAAAAATATTTTATCATTTGGTATTATAGACTGTTATTAGTTCCAAAAACATACAAGCAAACTTTAACAAACAAAATTAAACCTCCCGTTTCTTTTTTGCACTTACTTTTCTAAACATTTAAGCTATAAAATTATGAATATTTTCCATTATAAGTTGTTTCAATGTTTATTTTGAAAATTATTCATTTATTTATGTAAATATATTTTTTAAAAATTTAATTTTTACACAAAAAATTATTGATTGTATACCTGAACAGTATAATGCATTTTACAGAAATGACAGAAAGATATGGTACACCCAGATATTTTACAATTTACAGACTAATAATTTAGAAAAAAAGAAAGGAATGTAGAATATTAAATAATTTGTGAAATTTTTAGTAATTATTTTCTTGGCTTTAAGTCATTTAAGGTTTTGAACATTAGCTTGCTTTTCGAAATATTGGGAGTATTTGGAAACATTTCTTATCATTTATATCGAATCGTAAGTAATTAAAATTTTCTATTCAATTTTCAACTGCTTCAAATTATAAGAAATTATCTGTAAAAACATGTACTGGTTGTCTATTTAACATTCGATATGTATTTGTGAATTCTGGAATGATCTTCCTTTTTATGATCATACATCAAAATTTCCGTGTGCAATTTTAAGTGCTTCAAACAGTACCAGAAATTTCATTTTTTTTAAACTGTGATTAACACACATTGAAATAATTCGGAATCTTTTTGTCAGCATCTTTTCATAATATTAATGAATTATGATGACCCTATCATAAAAGACAAAAATTCTTCTTTTAGGTAACGATAAGAATGGAACTTTTGGGAATCAAATAGGAAAAGATAAGAAGATCTAATTTTTTAAGTATTAAAATTTATTAGAAAAATAAATCACCAAAACATATCTTGATTCCATTTAAAAATACTTTAGCCTTATCTAAAGGTTTATTTGATATTTTAAAAGTTAAGAATTTTCTTTTGAGTGTAGCGATTTAAGTTTTTGCCTAAATAGCAGAAAGAAAGGCTTAATTCGATGTGAAATCTAACATATAATATGATTAGGAGAAAGTATTTTGAAGCAAAGTGCCTTTGCTTTAAGCGAGAAAGATATAAATACTCTAACATTGGATGTCGCATATAGACTAGTTATAATCTATAGAAATTAAAGTACACTGTTTTGTTTTACAGAAAAGTTTTTGTACAGTGCGAGTGATAGATAATACGTGCGAGTGAAAATTAGAAATCAAAATTCTGGTAGGGAATACCTTAATTCTGGTTGGGAATTTATAAATAATTATCAGAACAATAATAATTGATAAGAACAATAATAATTAAACACTATTATCCTGATTGTGCAGTTAAGGAAAATTATAAAAGTTATTAATATTGCATTACAAATTAAATGCTAGTCCTTATAAATAAATAATTAATAAGTAAGCTACTCTTGAGCAATAAAAGCATGACTGTAAAATATGTGTTTGAATTATTAAAATAGTATTACACAAAAACATGAATACTTTAAAGGCCTTAAACTGCGGAAACGTTTTACAAATCTCAGAACACATCTTATTATCTCAAATTATCTCCTCCTTTATAATGCAAAACAAGGATGCAAATATTTTTCTACAATTTAAATCAGTTTCGACAAAAATTTAACTGTTACAAAATGTTTCGTGTTCATGAAATAAAAGGAAACACCTTCAAAATAATTTAACAAAACGAAAGAAAGTAGAACAAGAACATCACTACACGGAATCATGAAAGCAAAAATAAGAATCGTGATTCATCCTCAGTCAACCACGAGTAAATTTCGTCCACGCGAATTCGATGAATGGTCCAGACAAGGTCAGTAGCACGGACTTTTTACTCTCAACAAAATCGATTTGCTTGATCTTAGTTGATTTAAAAAAAAAAGAAATGTTTGCATAACCGAAACCGTAACCTATATTCCCGGTTTCGTTTCGCTGTAATCGTTTTTCTTTTCTCTAATCGAAGGAGGTCGTTAAGAAAAAGATAACTGCTTGTTCAGAACTATGACGAGGTTTTTATAGAAATTCAAGAAAACGGAAATTGGTTTTCCTTTTGGGTCGTCTGACGCTGACTGTCGCAATGTGCATTTTTTCATATTGTTCCTTTTCGTTATATCCTGTTCTACTAATGGCAAGAAAATTAATTGCAATTTCTTTTTTTAAATGCCTGTATTGTGCATTAAGAAATTTTAAGAACAATTTATGATTTCATGTATTTATTTTCAATTTTTAGTTATTATCTTTAACAATTATAGCACCTTTTATTAATGTTACATACATTTAGAGTTGTCATACATTCACAATCAGCTGAGATTCAATTTCCAATCCATAATATTACCACCAAATGTTAATTATTCGCTGTTCTAGTCTGAATATGATAAACTATGCAATCTTCTGTAGCTAAGTACTTCCGGAGTTTTAAAGTTAAAATGTATTTAAAAAAACAAAAGATTACATGTTTTTACTTTTATATTATTGCTTAATTTATTGGCAACATTGTTTACCTCACCGACTTCCCTTCGATAGTTTGAAATGCAAGAATCTAGAAATATTATAATATTACAATAAAAAAAATATTTTTTTTTACAATTTAAATATGCAATAATCTTATGTTAATGGAAATTTCCACTTATTTAAAATATTTATATTACATTTTCAATATTTAACCAAACAATGTATACATAGTTTGATTAAAATATTAAAAATATAATTTGGTATCAGTAATACTGCTTACTTGTTCTAAATTTTGATACATTTCTTTACATATCTATTTTATTTAATAAAATATCACATAAAACAAGTATGGATACATATGAACTTTCGAAATGAAAAAATATATACCAACAAAATACAAGAAATGATTACTGAAATTTTGAAAGTAATTGGTATCCATAATTATTTTCTAGATTTTTGGTTGAAAAATATAAAGAGAAATTATGAAGCCCTTCACATTTTTAATATATTATAATGAAACAATTTAAAACTATTTCAAAACATATTCGATAATTGAATGACATATTTTCTAATGATAATGTTATTTCCAATGAAAGAAATGTTGACTAAATTATTTCATTTTTCCGAATCTTGTTTTATCAAGTCTAGAACTTAACAACAAAATAAACATTCAAATATTTTTATAGAAAACGTTCGAATTTGCATTAATTAAATGTGGATGTAACAAAAAATCTCTCATATATTTCTCAGAAAAATAGAACAATAATCTCTTCAAAACAAAATAACTTTAAAGTTTCTTTGATATATCAAACTTCTGGGTTGGAATAAAAAAAAAAAATCAAACTGAATTTCTGGTTAGCGTAATCTTATTAGCCAGACATTTCACGGAAAACTTTCTGCACTATCATAAAAGGTTTATGTAAAAAATTAAAAAAGACAGTTAACTCTCCAGATCTTGCTAAAGTAGAAAAGAATTTTTTAGAAAGAAAACAAAAAGGGCGAAGATTGGGTCATGGAACATTTTGTTCCTGTTCCGCTTGAAGAGCCCACATGAATGACCTCTTGAGAATGGTTACAGTTAAAAACTTGTGAGCGAATGTTTTCTAATATTATGCTGGTATTTGAAAGAAAAAAATTAGGTAGAAGAGGAATGTGTCAGATGAGATGATGGCGGAAGAGTATTTTCTGAGTTAGAAATTTCTAAAAAAACTCACTTTCTCTTACTTCCTTTCACATATCAAGGAGGAAACTATGTTATGAAAATTTCCCACCAAGTACCATATGATAAAATATTTCCTGCTTAAGAAGGCAGTATTAATGAATAATACTTTTAGACTTAATGAGAAAAACTTAATTTCTTTTTTTCAGCCTATATTTTTCCAAATTACTCTAGCTAAAAAATCATGTTTTATGGGTCAATGATGTATATATCACGTTAGATACTTTGATTCTTGTGTTTATATACTAGAATATTTTTCTCTAAAAATACTTGGAGAAAAAAAAATTGGAAGTTAAAAAATATTGAAAGTTTCTTAATACACTTATTTTATATAATTTAAATTTTTTTTGCAAATGAATCTTTTTATAGAGCAAATAGTTTATCATTAAATACATCAATATGAAGATATAGGATAATAAAATATTTTACACTTATATATAATATGAATACTAAAGAATGTGGGATTTCAGTTATAAGTTCTATATAATATTTTTTTTATATAAATGCCTAAATACGTTTCATAAATGCTAGAAACATTTTTGGTCTCAAAAATTTCTAAATGAAATTTGTAGAAGAGAAAGTTAAGAGAAAATTTTGTATCATAAAAATTTTGAAGAATAATAATGTATCAGATAATAATACAGATTTATTTACTTATTTTATATCCAATAAATGCTATACTTTTTTGAAATTCAAGTTGTTTTATCCATTTTTATAATATTTTATTTTTAATTAGTATTTCTCTCGAATATTTGTAATTGTTTGTATTATAAATATTAAAAACGCTTTTATAAAAAAAATTTCAAATCTTAATTCAGTTTGTTTTTACTTTATTCTTACAAAACATTCTACCTGTGTACTTTTGTTGCATTTAACAAGCTAATTTATCTTTTAAAATAATGTTCTAAAATTATTAAGAAATGTTTATTTATTTCCTAAGCATTACAAAATTTCTCCAAATAATCTAAAGTTATATTTTAGGCGAATTTAATCGCTTAAATTTTTCATTTTTCTGCATTGATCACTCGTTTACACCACTTTACAATCTGAGCCGTTTACTTGTAATTAAGTCGTTGCACCAACATGCTTCCCAGAACCTAGTTGAACTCTACCAGACTTGCAATTAAGTATAAGAAGGCACTAAAATATCATGACATTTAGTTTTTGAGCAACAGAATCTGGTCAAACTCAACACAGATTTCCAACTTTACAATGCAAAAGGAATGACCATCAAGTGATAAACTAGACTACATGAGGGTACTTAATCTTACTAATTGTTAAATCTATTGTACACATTCTATGACTAAATTTTATTTAATAAGTACCGTATAAGACGCACTTTTTCTCCCCAAAAATTGGGGGGAAAAAGTGCCTGCGTCTTATACGGCAAATACAAAAGCCCACCATGGCAAGGAATACAAATCAAAGATTCTGTCTTTTCATAAGTTTGTTATTGATGTGAGGAAGAAGAATCAGGGCCGGCGCTAGGGGTGGGCAAGCCGGGCCCTTGCCCGGGGCGGCAACCTTAGGGGGCGGCAAATTGGCCCTAAAATTAAATTTCTCAAACTTTTAAACATTTTCTCTTTCTAAAATAATTGAGTTTTGACCCATAATATGCTTAACTCTTTTGTTTAAAATAAATCATATTTTATATGCATTAAGATATTTGGAATCAAATCCCTAACACCCTGTACATATACAGGGTGTTTTTTAAATATACAGCAAAAATGTGTTTCGAAGATACAGGGCGAACAAAATTTTTGACAATATAACAAAATTTTATTACCAAAAATTACAGGTAAATTTTTTTAATCTATAATAACTGTTGAAAATGATGACCTCCAGTTTAGAATGGCTTATGGACGTAAAAAATTATCGGGTGCTCAGTATAAAAGAAAAAAAGTCGAAAAGCAAGTTCAAAGTCAAAAACAGGCTGGAAGTCTGTTAGGTTATCTCAAGATTTAAAAAGAAATGATGACGACACAGGAATATTAGAAGCTGCTCCAAATCTTAATTATGAAGTCAGTACCTATCAAAATACCGATATTGCTAAAGTGGAGCTTACTCCAGAAACATACATAGAATCTGATCCATAGACGTCGACTGAACCTACTCCAGGGACATCTACTGTAGAAACTCTAGGGACGTCTACTGAACCTACTCCAGGGATATCTAAAGAAGAGGCACTTGGTACAAGAATAAATTCAGATCCGAGTTCCTGGCCAACTAGCTTATCAAAGGCAGAAATATATTTTTTTTTTAAAGAAGGACTACCTCAACCATTAAAAGAATACAGTTTTCCCTATAATTATACCGATCGAAGATTTAGCGCTCTTCATTATTTGAGAAATATGAAAAATGGTGAAAAAGTCATGCGTAATTGGTTAGTTTATTCAACTACTAAAGACTGTGTTTATTGCTTTTGCTGCAAACTTTTTGGTTCTACTTTAAGTTCCCTTTTTATTGGAGGTTTTAAAGATTGGAAACACCTCGCTAAGACTTTGAATCAACATGAAACCTCTAAAAAACATATTGAAAGTCAAAAGTCTTGGATTGAATTAAATCAAAGAATACAGTACTCTAAAACGATTGACAGTCATTCACAAAGACTTATTACCGCAGAAATAAATTATTGGGGCGAGATACTTCTACGAATTGTTTCAACAATAAAAATGCTTGCTCAAAATTGTTTAGCCCTCCGAGGTACAAGTGACAAACATTACGATTTCGGTAACGGTAATTTTTTACAAATTATTCAATTACTTGATCAGTTTGATCCAGTAATGGAAGAGCATATCCGCAGAGTGCTTAAAAAGGAAGATGCTAAAGTGCACTATCTCGGAAAAGAAATTCAATATGAATTGATTATTCTTTTAGCTGAAAATATAGCATCTCATATTATTACTGATATTAAAAAAAGCTAAATATTATTCAATAATTCTAGATTGCACTCCTGATATCAGCAAGATCGAGCAAATGACAGTTTTAGTAAGGTATGTATCCGTTGACAAGTCCAATCCCAATGAGGTTTCCATTAAAATTAATGAAAGCTTTTTAGGCTTTCTTCCGGTTGAAAGATCAACTGGATATGAACTTTCAGCTCTAATACTTAAGACTTGAAACATTGGGATTGAATTTGCAGGATATGAGGGGACAGGCTTACGATAATGGGGCCAACATGAGAGGCAGTAAATCGGGAGTACAATCTAGAATAAATGCGTTAAATCCAAGAGCATTTTACCTTCCATGTAGCAGCCATTCATTAAACTTGGTAGTTAATGACGTGGCAAAAGCATCCTTCGAAGCCGCCAATTTTTTTAATATAGTCCGAAAAATATATCTGTTTTTTTCTTCATCAACTTTTCGATGGACCATATTATTAAAATATGTTTCCGGACTTACTTTGAAACCTCTAAGTGATACTTGTTGGAAAAGCCGAATAGATGCATTAAAACCTCTAAGGTATCAACTAGGAGGGATGTACGATGCTTTACTTGCTGTTTGTAATAACTCGGAGGTTGACAACTTTATAAGATTTGAGGCTTCTGGACTATTAAGTTGTGTTAAACAATTTAAATTCTTATGCTGCATTGTAGTTTGGTACAAAATCTTAAATTGTATCAATCCTATAAATAAGCTCTTGCAGACAAAAGACTATGATTTACCATCTGCTATGGAGCTCTTGAAAAATTGTAAAGATTTTTTCAAGGATCTTAAATTGGACTGAGTCTTTAATGAAATGCTTTGCGATACTCGAGAACTCGCAGACGAAATTGACATACCAGCTAATTTTGAGCTCACCCAGCCACGTCACTGAGTTCGAAAAAGGAATGTTAATTTCAACTATGAGGCAAAAGATAATCCAATAGAAGATCCTGCTTTGAAATAGAAGGCAGAATTTTATTTTTTTACATTAGATAAAGCTATCAATACACTTGAATCCATTTTTGATTTGATCAGTACCCATAGCAACTATTTCCAATTTTTATACAATATTTCTGATATAAAAGATATCCCTCAAAGCGACATTATAAAGTATTGTAAAGATTTAGAAACAGTGTTTGACTGATGGGAATTCATCCGATATAAACGCGCTTGACTTGGCAGACGAGATAGTAGCTGTTTTGGCTTTGCTAAACAAAAAAGAAAGTCCAGTTGAGATTTTAAAATTCATATTGAACTTGGATTTTGCTCCCAATCTTGGTATAGTTTTAAGAATATTGCTGACTCTCCCAGTAAGTGTGGCAAGTGGAGAAAGGAGAAAGGATCGACTAAACGGCTTAACAACAATAGCCGTCGAACATGACCTGGCAGAAAAAATTAATGTTAAAGAAATTATAAAACAATTTTCAGAATTAAAAGTGAGAAAAAAGCACTTTTAATTCTCGGATTAAATGTATTTTTAATATGTAATAAAGCTTTAATATTTAGTGGTTTTATAATTTGTTTTACTTTTTATTAAATATCTGTTCTGTATTTTATAATTATGCACCAGAAATGACCCTTTCCTTTTTTCTGCGCAACCCTAATTTTAATTTAATGCCAAAAACATAAATAAATAAATTAGTATTTTTTTGCTAATCGCAATTTTTTTACTCGTTTTATTTTACCATTAATCGTGGAAAGGGTTTAGGTTATCTCTTTTAAATTTTGTTATAAAGGGGCGGCATTTTAACTCTTTGCCCGGGGCGGTGAAGCTGCTAGCGCCGGCCCTGGAAGAATAAGTTTGAAATGAGCCAGATTGGGAACATGGATGAAGTCCCGCTAACGTTTGATGTACCATCTAACAGAACCGTAGATAACAAAGGAGCCAAAAGCATAACCATAATAACCTCAGGGCATGAGAAAACCCACTACTCGGTTGTGCTGTCCTGCTGTGCAGATGGTACCTAACTGCCGCAAATGTTGATCTTTAAAAGGAAAACATTTCCAAAAGAAACAATTCTACGGGGAGTCATCGTGCACGTTATACAGTTGATATAAAATATTTTACTACGGAATTTGGTTCATAGTCTTTTTTTTCTAGATTTGCCTCCCTTAAAATTGGGTGCGTCTTATATGCCGGTGCGTCTTATACGGCGAAAAATACGGTATATGAATAAACCATTTATAGCTGGATTTCTATTACATAGTTCAAAATAGAAACCAGTAACAGAAAAGGTTTGATTGACGTCAAATATTTAATACAAAATGAAAAAGAAAGCTTCTTCTAAATATACGCTCCAAAATTAATCGGCTATAAAATCAGGTTTTTTTAAGCTATATGAAAAAGTTTTATTCATCCACTACGTAGATGTTTCTCTTTAGATGATACTTTGATTGTAGATGATGAATGCGAAAAAATAATATTCCAAAGTGAACTTTGATCTTCCAAAAGAGAGAGGTCACAATTTTCTCACATCTATTTTTTTGTGTCTGTGAACAGGAATGTTAAGAAGCAACTTGTAAACTATCTAGTATATTATTAAGAATCAGGTAGAAGACATTTGTGAAAATGACAGAAAACATATCATAACATAAAATAATAAAAATATTTTTTGTCTTATTTTATGATAAAAGTTTGTATCAAATAATTGTGGCAATTAAAATTTTGAAAAATGAATTTCATCATTTCTCGTTTAAAATGAAAAAAAAAAAATAAATAAATAAAAATGCATCATATTATTGTATAATGCTAATTTTACTATACTTTTAGATTATATATTTTAACTTCTAATAAATGTAAAAATTATTTTAATTTTCTGTCAAACAATTGATTCACAGTATAATAATATCTTTATTTAAAATTATATAATTATATATTTTTTACTTTATTAAGTATTTTATTGCTTTTATTTTATTAAGTTTTATTAAATTATTTATTTTTTTTATTAAGTATTTTATTGCTGTATTTAATAATTATATATTTTTTACTTTATTATTAAAAATGGAAAGAATTTGAAAGTGTGTGCCTGCTTCGTTTTTAAGTTCGTAAAGTAAAAACTAAATTAAAAAAGAGAAAAAAAAAAAAAAAAACTCATCGCTAACGTGCAGAATTTTTATACTATACATGAATCTGAAACTTTTTTCGCTAGAAAAACTTTAAATTCTACTGAATTTAATGAATTATTTTGTTTCATTATCATTTAATCAAAATATTTTAGCATTTGAAGGTATTTTGAGGTATCAATTGTTGTTGAAAGTATATTTTGCAATTACTGTAGTTTATTAAAGTAATGTATGTAATTGTTGCATAGAATTTTAATGAATGCATTTAAAGTTGTATTAGCCACACAGACAGGGAACAGATAACTAGAAAAAGAAAGTTTTTTTGTAATTTAATAATTTTTAAAATTTCAAATAAATCTAATCTAAAAGAAAGTGTTTCAGAAAGGCTCAGAATTCTTCATCAACTATGCAAATCCCCTCGGGATTTATGAAATTAGAATGTGATAATTTAACATTAGATATATATAATGTAACAAAAATTAAATTGTTAGAAATAGTATTTTATATGAGTAAAAGCTATAAGCTATATTAATTTAAAGCTTTGAGGAATTCCCATGAGTTTACAGTTTTACTTCTGAAAATCCTCCGATGTGCCAGCTGACATTTTTTTTTTTTTTTTTTTTGGTGAATTTATAATTTTTTATGAGAAGGAAGAATTTTACTTAATTTTGAGATATATAGATAATATCTATATTTATGAGACGATATTTTGGAAATACTTATAAGAAGCTAAGTATATAACTTACTCACATAGATAATAGGGAATCTTATGCATTTTAATTAGGCTTTAAACTTGCGAAATTTCGAAATTTATAAGCACAGTTAGATTACTTTTCTATTGATATTTGTATTTTAATAATTTTTTCTTTAATTTATATAAAGCTAAATTCAATTCCAATATACTATTAATTACTTTACCAACTTCTGCATTGTTTCTAAAAGTTCCATAAAATAAAGTTATTTTTTAATTCCTTATTATCCCATAGTATATCGTGATTAAGTTAAGTAAATATCTTTATGTCAGATTTTTTAATGCATAAATTGAAACTCTTTCTCAGTTCAAATGAAATTTAATATCTTATTATAAATACTTTATAATAATTAGTTTTAGCTTCTTAATTATTTTTTAGTTTTAGATTTCATTATAATGGGAGACAGCCATGTTAAATAGAGCTTGGATTCTTCTTCCTTAAATCTTAATCTTCAGCCAGCAAATAGACTTTTAAACTCGACAAATTTAAGTGTACAAATAATAAAAATGTAAAAGATTAATGTTATTATCTCTTGATTAGGATCAATATTGGATAAGAAAGAGAGCTCTAGAATTTTGATACTTTGTCTGTACATTTATAATTAATGTTGAAAATGTTATGTTGAAAATGTTTTAAAATTATTCACGTTGATAATACTATTTATTTTCCCATGTTTCAGAATTTTTAATCTTTTGATCAGCATTTTTTCCTTTTATCCCTACTTTTTCAGACGTAGCGATTGAATGGTGATAAAAGTATTATTACGTATTTTTTTCTCAAAATTTTATCAAGAACAGTTTTTGTATATATTAATAAAATTATCATTAAAATTATCGTTTATAAGTTTTAATAAACTCAAGGCTTGTTAAGTATTATTTTATAAAAAAACACAATTTAATTTACGACTATTTGTGGAAAGTACATGAAAATCTTTTAGTATATATGTCATAATACATGCAAAACTTCATTTACAAATATTCATTAACTATCAATTTTTACACTTTCTTGACAATTTTTTTTGTTTCCCTAATTATAATAAGATTAATAGGATTTGTACAAAATACAAAACTTATTGTGAACAATTTCTTACATTGAAACGAAAACTGAATTTTTCAAGAACTTTCAATAGCCACGAAAATTTTTCTAATTTTATAGTCTTATATAAAAAATTTAAACCACATTCATTATTCAAATTCGGTTATAGATTATAGCAATCAGTCCTTTCTTTGAAATAAAGATAGCCCAATAGGAATTTTTCGGTGTTTACTATAGGTTATGAAAAGATTATCGATGAAAAAATATTCCTTTCCTGCATAAACTCAAACTAATGATATCCAATAAGCAAACGACAATTTGTCAAACAATCAATTAAACTGAGATTTCATTCCCCCCAAACTTGTGAAAATTCGCCAAAGGTTAATCAACATAAGACCTCACATTCGTTTCCTTTCTATTCATCGCATTTATTCTTGTACACTTTTCTCGCACGCCATTTGCCACTAATGCTAAATATAAATCGGGAAGTACCAAAGTATTCTTCTAATTGTACTTTATTTCCCAAAGAATTTAAGTGCACGACGAACAACAGCGCCATCCGGAGGCAGCGAGGTGAAACGACGAAGGTGTCGTCGGTCGAGCGTTCCGGTTCGCTTAAGGCAAAAACCGCTTCGAGCTCCCCTATTCGGTAGGTGATGATACGGTTAAGCCGGGTCACACTTTGTGAAGACTCGTGATCCTTCTAGACATCTGGAAAATAATTTCTGTCTCAACTCACTAGGAAAGTTATTTTTATAACACTTAATCACGCATTAAATTGAACAACAGTCTTTTAAAATTGCTTCTATCACAGAGAGATGTGATTAATATTTTGTATTTACGATACTGTCAAGCGCTTGATAAAATAATTATTAATTCAAAATTGTTTCCATCCCGACAGAAAGTGATTAGTATATTTTTATTTTGAAGATATAGTGCGCTTAATAAATTTCAAAAGTAAAAATAAATATCTCTTCAAAATTGTTTTTATCTTCACAAAATGCAGTTACATTATATTACACACTTACATATGTATAATAATATTAAATTTACAAAAATCAGTTCTTCAAGATAATTTTTATATCAATATAATAAAAGATTAATAATTTATTTTTTCCGATACAGATATGCAAGAAATAAATGACAAAAGTATCAATGAACTATTCTTCAAACTTGCTTCCATGGTTGTAAGAAATTAATATTTATTTATTTTTAAGATGAAACTATGGGGATTATATTTCTCCCAGTACAACGAAAAATTCTCCATAATACTTGTTTCAATCATTGCAAGAATTGCATAACATAAAATTTTAAAAATAAATAAATATTTATTAATTTATTTATATTAATGTTTTTAAAATAAATTAATATTTATTAATTGATTTTTAAAGTACACGGCTATGTTTCTGCCAAATGTCAAAGCAGCAACAAAGTGTGATTCAAGATTAGTATTAAGTAAGAGTTGTTAAGTAATAATATAACAATCCCACTCATGATAAGAAAATATAATATTTTTTCTTTTAAATAGACGCAACATATAGATCAATAATAGCTGTATTCACAAATAAAAATTGCAACTTTTTTAAGTATTTTCCTTCAAGTAAAAGTTACAGATTAATTATGGAAAATTATTGATAAGTTACAATGTAAATATGAGATATAAATTCTAATAATTACCGTAAATAGAAGTTTTCACTAAATATTTTTAGTGAGGATATAATTATGGAATATTTAAGAATTATTTTTCATGAAAATAAAATTTTGGTAATTATTGCAATTACCAATTAAATAAAATTAAAATATTGAAAGAGATTGAAGGACTCTTCGAGAATTGAGAGAGATTGAATCTGTTGCAACAACAATGTCACACAATGACAACAACTATGAGTTATTTTTGAATTTTTACGCGTTTTTAAATAAACATATTTTTTTCATTCTTCTATCATTCTTTATTATCAAATGATTTAATTTTAAAGTCAAGGAATCCTTTGGTAAGTAATTTTTATATTTATTAAATCCAAAATCTCTATGTTGAATTATGTACCTAGTTTGAAGCATTATATATTAAAAATCAATTTAAAACAGTTAATTAATAATCAGCTATTTAAATTTAAGAAAACTGCAAGGGAAGGAAATTTTTACAGATAAGAATTTGTAAAATTACTTTTTCTTCTAATGCATATTGGAAACGCACCTAAGCCCAAATACAAATTATCAATCAAAATGTATTTGTGCAATTAAATTATTTTGCTGATGAATAAAAACTGATTTAGTTTACTAAAAAATCATATGAACTTAAATAATAAATACTTTTATAATATAAGATAATATTTTCTTCTACGTAATAAAAAAATTTAAAAGCCCTGTGCAGAAACTTATGCTTTCAAATTACGAATGTAATAAGAATTTATATAAATGCTATATTTTTCAGGATTGTTAAGCAAACATTATACATACGTCCATTTAAAATATCTGGTATTTTTAGAATTCTTGTAATGCATATAGAAATAATTACTCAATCATTAAATATTTACAGTTAAAAAATTATAAAATTATCTCATACAGTATTTTTAAATGAATAAAAAGAATTCAAAATTTAATTATTGCATTTTGAACAAAGAGTTTTACTTCAATAAAAACATTTTAAAAACAAATATGGGAATAGCAAACAGAAGGTAAAAGAAGAGTTAAGGAGAAGTTATATTAAAACTTAGAAAGACAAAGAGAATGTGACATTTAGAAAATTAATGCAGCACGTGGCATTAGCGTTTTACTGGATTAAATCGTTAATGCCACGTGATGCAGTGTTTATTTTATAAATTGATTACTTAATTAAATTTTCTATCCTTAGAGATTTGGGAATGTTTACTCCTTCCTCTTTTCTCTGAAAATTTAATTGTTATCGTTAGAATTTGCTAGATATTAAAATATACGTAATCTCTATTTTAATCGAATAAACGAACATTGGCCCATGATTCTTGTTAAAGGTCAAGAACATTAAATTAATTTTGCTTTATTTAACATTACAATGAAATTATCTCTCAAGAGACAATTTTATCACAGTTATTAAAATCAGTAAACAGACAAATCAGAAACATAAGAATGTAATTTTTGATTACATTAGTTGGATTCTGAAAGTGTTATGCCAATAAAAAATGTTACATCAATAAAATATTTCTCTTTTCTGAACCACTCGATATATGTTATAATGCCTAATAAATATAACTCATGTTCTAAAATTTTAAGAATTCTTACTTTGATTTTTTATCTATTATTTGAATACCAAAAAAACTAAATGACTTTAATATTCTAAAATAGAATAGAATTCCTCATTTTTAATTGGAAATTCATAAAGAAATCATGAAACGAAGATTGTCATTCTAAAAATAAAATTCAATAATCAGCAATATATAATAAAATTCAATAGTTTACATGATTTATCTCATACATTCTTAAGCTTTTATCAGCTATATTTTATTATGAACTTTAAAATATTATATTTTTTCTTTTAAGTCTTTTTCAAAATTACATGTAATTTATAAAAATTATTTTAAAACGAATTTACATTTAGAAGATTTTTTTTGTTAAAATAATTAATTTAATTTCATAGTAAGTAATTTCCTACTTTGTAACATTGTGTTAATTCCAAAGAAGTTAATATTTTTAATTTATTACATATTTTAAAAACTGTTACTACTAATTTTTATATTATATAAAAATACTTATGATCTTTAACTTAATTTTTACTTAGAATTGAAATATTATTATCAAATTCATGAAAAAGTGCCTTATATAAAAAAAATTTGCTACGAGTTTTTAAAATACCAACAAAAAAAATCATTACAAATGAGCCAAAATGCAATTTTATGCTGCTTCTTAAGAAATGATGTACACGAAGAAAGACGATAGAAAAATTAAAAATGTTTAAGTGTTTAAATATCTTTTCATTTACCTTACAGAATAATTCCTCCTAATCACATCACTTAAGATTTCTTTTTGTACAAAATTTCTGCTTAATTTCAATTTTTTTTTTCAACATTTTCAATTTTTAGAGAAATGCATTAACTGCTTAAGAGCATGTTTTAATTATAATAATTTTATTCAATTTTAAATTCCATTATTTTAGTTACATTGAAATATTTTTTGCGCCTCTAAAAATACTTAAAAGTCAACTACTCTAAAATTTACAGAGTTACAAAATTAAGAATTACAAAATGTAGTTAAGCAATTGTTTCATTACTAGTGAAAGATTAAAATATTTCTCCAGTTAGACTATACGATAGTCAAATCAATTAAAATACTCTACAAAATAAATTTATATTGTAAAATTATCATATTCAAAATAATTGTTAACTTTGTTTTGTAAAAATTCTCTAAAACGCAATCCATTATTTTTGTGGTAGATGGTTATTGTGATCGATATCTCGTAAAATATCTGTCTAACAACTTCAGATTTAGGCACGTTAGAAAGATGACATTTTGCACTAAAAAAACTCTTTTATTCTTTGTTTTTTCCATTCAGTTGCGAGTTACAAGAAAATCAACAAAGAGAATGTTCGGTACACAGATTTTCTTTGATAAAGGCAAAATTGCAAGTCAAGAGGCTGAAACTACGGATGGCGTTTGTGGTTCCTATAATGTAAATGTGATTATGTGAAATTCGGGTTTAATCGACTCAGTTCAAGTATATTTCGCGTTGAAAATGAACCTCACACAGGTAAATAAGTCGTCAAAAATGTCGATGTTACTCGAAAATGTAACAGCTAAATATGTGTCATTTCGATTTAGTCGATTCAGTTCAAGTATATTTCATGTTGAAAGTAAATCTCAAATAATTAGGTCCATCGTCAAAAAATGCAGTTAAAATCACTAAAATGATCAAAATTGGTCAGTCGCAACATCAAATGAGAGCTAAGCATCAACAATAATATAATTTTAAAGTGTATAAAAGAAAGGAATCCGAATCATAAAATCTTGAAGTTTCCATAAAACAATGGATTTATTTTCCCTCAATATAATATTATGTTTCTTCAGTAATAAATATTTAATTAAACATATTACTACTATGTAGAATAATATTAAAAGATCTTCGAAAATTTTGACATTTTTTTTAAAAAAAATGACGTACGAAAATTCTTTCCTTAAAATAAAATTAATGGGATAACCTTAGTCATGCACCATAAGAAAATAAATAAAGCATAATCATATTTTATTGGATTCAATTTAAATCATAAAACATGAGACTTATCATTTCTTAAAGGTATGAAAAGAAACTCGAAATGATAAGTGACAAAATAACCATAATATGCTAAAAAAATTACTAAATATTTAGAGCAGAAAATCGTAAACCTCGTTGAGCTTACAAATATTTTAGGTAGATGACATAAAATAAAGAAAAGTTATGAGAATTTATAATGATAGAAAGCGTATGTTGTGACAATGAATATTTATGAAATAACTTAAGTGTCAATGGAGAATTATTTTAATAAATTTCTCTTTGTATTTAATGATATGCATATTTTAAAAAAAAGCTGAATTTCGGACAAGTATATTTTTAGAAATTTTAAATTATAACATTTTTTATAAATCTGAATCCAAAATTTGAGTGAAACGAAGTGAGATAAACTTATTTTTATTGCAATTGAAATTAAATTTTTTAATTGATTCAAAACTCAAAAATTCGAATGTTACAAATTTATTTTTACTTAATTTTTTTAATATAGTTGAAATAAATGGAAATAAAAGTTTTTAATTTATAAAAAAGAGAGAAGAGAGGATGCACGTTTTTCCATAGAAAAACTCAATGGAATAAAAGCTGAATAGCGTTTATCTTACTAACCTTATATTAGTTTGGGGAAAAAGTAATCCATTATTTTTTAATTTAAACGGTATTGCTGATCAAAAATACGATTGATAATTGACATAAAATTCTTTTCTTACAGAAATAATTCATTAACTTGAACTATGGCTATCAATCGTATTGTTAAGATAAAAGAATTGCGATTGTACATTACTGGCGAAATACACTAGTGTACTATAGCTCTGTGGATAGTTTGAAGTTATTTTCTCTGAAAACATTTCCAGTCCAGATATTAGGTTGGGGAAAAAGTAATCAATTATTTTTTCGGTAGACGTCTGTAGTGATCGATATCTCGTGAGGTATCTATCAAACAATTTCAGATTTATGCTCGTTGGAAAGGTGACATTTGACACTAAAATATCCTCTTGCGGTTTTTTTGTTTGATTAATTCAGTTACGAGTACAAGGTTTTAAAAATGGAAGACAACAAACAGAAAATTCGATACATTTTCGTTTTTCTCTTGTAACGGCGAAAAAGATAGCCGGGTGGCTAAAATTGTGAAAGGTGTTTATCGTCCTATATAAGACTGTAACAACCAGTTACGTACAATTTTTGTTTCGTCGATTCCGTTTGGGTATTTTTGATGTTAGAGATGCACTTCGCATGTGGATACAGCATCGTCGAAAATGTCTATAAAATATCAAAAATGATCGAAGTTAACCGCATGTCAGCAGTCGTAACGCGCAAGACCTAAAAATCTACATGAAAGCTGTTTTAAACCTTTTTACAAAGTGAATCCAAAAGAAGTTACATAAAGTTCACGTAAAAATAATGGATTTCTTTTTCCCCAAACTAATATAATGCTATCAAAATTTTATCTTAAATACAGTGTTCTTGAATCACATTTAATTAGTAATTCAACATTTACAAAACAACTTAGAAATAAATTATTTTTGTAACTGACTGTTGTGGTGAACACATGTGAAACAATGCGATCATAAATTGTGCAGTACAAACTTTCAGAATTGTTTTTTCAAAAGAAATTTTGACAACAAGAAATAACTTTTTTAAATATTAATTTAACTTTTAATGATGATTGTTTTGTAATCATGTTTCATGTGTTATTTTGTACTTATTGTCACTACATTTTTTAATCATTCCTTTATTTCCAAGGAGATTACGTGTCAGTATTTCTACCAAAATTCAAAGTTTTTAAGGCATCTGATTTTTGTTCTAAGTTTGCAAAAGGTCTGATAAATAGTACATTTAATTTGGATACTGCAAAGATTCTAACTTTAAGAACATTATACATAATTTTAAGTTAAAATGTCTCAACACTTTTTCACGAAGTAACTTAAACATTATGTCGTCTGCTTATGTGCAATATATAAAAGAATATATCTTGCACAAAGAAATAAATTAGGAACAAATTAATTCTTTGTTTCTCAACGATAATTCATTATTGTTTTCTCAACGATATATTATATCTATCATCGCCTATTTGATGAAATATTGAACTTTTTGATGGTTAACAAGAATTGAAAGCGACAAAGATTCAAACTCAGTAAAAGGAACTTTTGCTTATACCACGGCATGTATAATATGTGGAAGACATGTTTATTTAACTTCTGCATTATATCTTCAAATATAATTGTACTTTTAGAATCACTATCGTTTAAATTCTCATTTGATGTGTTGCATTATCAAAACATGGAAATAATCTCAATGGTATATAGTAAAAGACACTAAGTAAATGGATCAGAACTTAGTAAAACGGAATTTTTCATGTTTTTATCCCAAAAATACCCAATTGACATCTACTTAAAGAATATTAAGCAAATTAATAAACGGAAGATATCTCGCACGTTACGTTGAATTTCGCTTCAAAAAAAAAAAAAGATTTAGAATACATGTATCAAAATCCATTGAACTGAAAAGAAAATAAACTAAATCTTGCAATCTACTTGTGCGGAAATTACAAGAGCATTAAATTTAAGAATTCCAGAAATAAAAACAAAATTTTTAAGGATTCTAATAATTTCCCAAACATTTAGGATTTACACATTCTCTAAACCTTGTTTCTAGTATTGATTTCATATTTGTTATTGATTTTTCTATTATAGGAAACTAATTAGCAGTTGTTACTAAGTTCGAGTACATAGTACATTTATTTAATTCAATTTAAACTCCAAACCAATAAGTAGCATTAACTAAATAACTTTATTTCCCAATTTGGTAAAGTTCAGTTCCTCACCAGGATCAATATGAAGGAAATAATTCAACAGAACCACTCATTTCTGTTGATGGTCCGTGAAATGTTCTTGATTTCAAAGGAATTTAATTCTATACTTGTTAGAGTGTTGCGATTACGACATGGATGCTCCCATTCCTGGTTTTCAGGAAATCATTGAGTGGAAATCCGACGCTTTTGTTCCTGCAGTTTCCCTTTTATTTTCTGCACAATTTCCTGGAGGGAATATTCCGAAATATCTTTTTCCTAAGGTCAATACACAGGATACCGAGCAAGTGCGGGATTCAATTTTTTTATTTTACGCATAAAATATACAGAATAATTCCTAGTGCTGACAAATCTATTCATTAGCACATCAGACACACGTGACTACTTCTGTAAATTATAGTGTGTATGTGATGGATATATTCATAAGAAGATTCAATGTGTGATTTTTTTGTGTTAATCCGTGCTTGTGGTATACATCTGTATTAAATTGTGTACATCTGTATTAGATAGGGTTGACTTCTATATCAAAATAAAAGTTGAACTAAGCAATGATTATTTTTGATGCACTGTATTTATTCAGTTTCGTTCGTTCTTTGAGAATGAGTGTTGAATTGTGGTGATTTGTGATGCAACATTAAAAATTACGAGACTGTATTCCATATCATTGACTTCTAGCAAATCAATTTATTAATCTGCATTTATAACTTTCCAACTTTTTTTTGCATAGCAATAGTGGAAAATATTAAGGTATGGCCATAAATAACACATACATAATTGATTTCAAAATTACATTGTGTGACATATTTATTTCAGGTTCACATAATAACAGAGCAATGATTTATGTAATAGTTCGGCAGAAGATAGCAAACAATTTTTCAGAAGAAAAATCAATATATTCAAAAATATTGATGGCTTATAATTGAGATCTGTTTTATTCTTTTTAATTTACATCAGGAGTTGTGTAATAAAATTTTCTATCATCAGTTTTACTATACCAAATTGCACCTTGCTTTCTGATTGCTACCACTTTGCTTGCAATCCAGAAATTAATTTCACTGTTAAAAAGTAGAAATATAATGAAGAGAATTGATTAAAACAATTGAAATTCAAAATTAAAAACATCTTTTAGAAGTTGTATTATTTTGATTAGGTTAATAAGAACGACAATTCATGCGTATAATTTCGGGAAAAAAGTAATGATAATTTCAAACGATGCCTTTTGAAAATGTTAATGGAGTTTATAGTCTCATATACAAATATTAATATTTGTAGCACCATAAAGAAGGCTTGATCAGTGGACACTATGTATTAGAAAGCCTAATAGCAGAAAGCAATTGTAAGGTAATTAGATATCTGATGCACCCTAAGCCTACTGGAGAATTTCGCATATGCGAAACATGGTATTCATGTGTCGAAGTGGACACATGAATCAAGTCGAAGTGGTTCAAAAAAGGTTGAAAATCAAAGATCAATCTTTTTTGTCAGATATTTATGCATAGTTCCACAACCATTTCTTATTAATAACTTGGACAAACCCCTCACAATTCACTTTGAAGAATTTAATTTTAGTATTAGCCACCATACCAACCTTAAGCTAAATTGCAACAAAGATGTCCATTGTATTTTTTTAATTAAGTTATTCTATTCCCCTTCATGCAGCTTTATAGTTCTTTGAAGCTTATAACTATTTCTTTATATGCATTGTAAGAGAGAGATTTAAATTCTAATAACAGGCCTTTGGCTTCAAACAAAAGTAACTATTAGCTATCTTCATTTCTACTACCTATAATAGATATTAACCATATTCATTTTTCCTACATCCATAAAATTAGGTAAATAACATAAGACAATTACTTACCTAAATGTATGGATTACTATTGAAAATTGGTGTAATTACGCAGATTTAAATCACATTATTCACAGAAAGGAATATTAAGATGTAAAAATTTTGGAAATATGGGATTTTTCCCATATTTCCCAAAATCAGAAAATTCAAGTTAGATTTTCCTTAACAAAAATTAAATTAAAAGATATGAATCACCTCCATATTTTCTTAAAACAGAGTCTAATAAATGCTTAAAATTGAAAACATATCAAACTAATGAACAAAAATCTTTTTTTTTTCTGGAATTATATTATAATTTGAAATTCTTATTATTTTCATTGAAAATTAATCTAATGACAGAAAAGTAAGTAACTGTATACATATTTTTAAATATTAATGCTCTTTTTCAAGTAAGACTCTTTTCCACAGTCTTCAACTAAATTCATAAATAACGGAATTTCCTTGATTCCCAAGTAAACTAATCGAAATACTTTTCAGCTCACACGAAAAGTTTTAACATTACAATGGTTCATTGTGCCTTTCAAATCCAACAAAAAAACGTTTTGCTTTCATTGAAAAAAAAAAAAAAAAAAGCAAAATTCAACGCTCAATACAAAACGCTTTCCTGCTTTGGCGCGAAACTTTCATGTTGCAAGAACGGAACGCCGAGCAACGCTTGTTGAGTTCGAATAAGTGAATCGTGTGCTTCAGCAACTAAGTGTGACGCTTCTTTACAAATGCGGTGTTTTCCAACAAAACGCTGAGGTTCTTTCAGTCTACTTTAGAAAGGTTCAAAAGAACTTTTCTCGGTCTCATGGTACAACGATAATACCATTGCCACCTCAGATACGAAAAATTTAATCTAGATTTGATGGTGACAGTTTTTGAATTAAGAAATTGATACAAGTAGGCTATTTATAGAATTAAATAAAACAAAGGGGAAAATACACCATTTAGATAGTTGTTATATTGAGACTTAATATTTTAAGTAATTTATTTACATTTCAATTTAATGGAAATCGAAATTTTCAATTAATTATTATATAATTTAAATATCAAGTCTTTATAAGGAATACAAGGTTTTTATTACAGTTGAAAATCTTTTGTTTTTGTAATTAAAAATATATGCAGCTGTTTTTTTTTTTTTCTCTAATATTTCTCTTTCCTGAAATATTGATATACGTAATCATTTCTTAATTACAAAATTTAGCAAATTATTAATTATGAAATCACAATTGTAAGTTTGCTTAAATAAAAAGTAAGTTAGTGAGGATTTTGATATTTTTGTAAATTAAGGATTGAATATTTTTATAGTTTTTTGACATCGCTTGCTTATCTTAAAGAAGTAAACTAGAAAACCCCTTTATCACGTGAAACGATATTCTATTATATATATATATATATATATATATATATATATATATATATATAATTATTAATGCTGTAACATTTAATATCGTTCTTCAATCAAGTAAAGAAGAAAAATGGATTTTTAGATTCCATTTTCGTTTGATATCTAGGACTCTTGGTCAGTATTGTTTTATCTTTCTTTGATAGATCTGTGATATAGAAATTTTTCGACACCAAATGTTTTTAAAAACATTTTGATAAAATAGATTAGTATGTTTTGATTTTAATCAGCATGATTGGTTACATTAATGTTTCCTATATATGTTTGTATTTTTGTGGAAGGAAGAGATAGATGCATAAAAAGCAATCTGAGTACAATGAATGAACCTAAGAATCTTCATACCAAGAATATTTCAATGTTTCAACATTTCCAAGACAAATTGCAGTTATGTTAAATTGTCAATACTTTAAGTGTTGTTTGAAATATGTAAATGAAGCGTTATATAAATATTAAAATGAAAAAAAACATCATCGTTTCTTCTTTTTACTAGTCTATAAAGAAATATAAATTTATTAACAGTTTTTGTAGATTTAAAGGAGAGCTATAAAAGGGAAGTAATGGCTAAAATAAGCATTTTAGTGATCTTTAAACTGTGAGTGATATGCATACAAAATGGAAAGATTATGTTGCATGGTATCGTTTTGCATGGAATAATATTTATATCAATCTTTAATCCAAGAGTTACACCAGTATTTTGTATCATAAATATATACAATACACTCTTAAATTAGAAAAGATCTGATAAAAGAAATGACTAGAGTACACAAACACAGTCTATTTTAGCTTTGATCCTATTTAAATAAGTATTTATTAATTAAAACTGGAACATAGGATAGAAAATATTCCAGATTTACATATTTGCAAATGAAATTTTTCAACATTAGGCCAGGTGAAACATCAGGTCTATCTCTACATCAGGTTTCAACATCAGGTCTATCTCTAATAAAAATGCATTAATTTATAATTTCTCATCTTGGTAAAATAATGTAAATGCTGCCAATTAATTTATAATTAGAATAATTTAAATTATATTAAAATTTCAATTCTTTTCATAGAGATGATTAATTTTAGATGGATTTCTTGTACTGATAAATCAACTTTTGCTAGATTTTTTAACATGGAGATATATGAGTAATTGCGTTTTACTAAATTATTGAATTTTTATTATAATGCGTATTGTAACAGGTACTTTTATACGTAAAAGGTACTTTTATTGAATTTATTAGTTATTTACTTATTTTAGATAAAATTAGGAAATATATCACAGATTCCTCTGACAAAAGTGGCCACCTTAAGCGTATTTCTTTTGATAGTGGCAGAAAAATATATCCACTTTTATAAAAAATGATGTGACCATCGAGCTTCACTAAATCTATATTGGAATTTCTTAAGAGGGACTAAATATATTTTTTGGCAGTCAACAACCTTCTCTAGCTAATATGTCTTTAGAGTATAAGCAAAAACAATAAATAACAACAGATAAAATTCGAAGAATTATGTTTTTCAATAACATATTTGTTATTAACTTACAAAACAATGTGGACACGTACTTATTATGTTCCTCACTGGATGCATGTGATAAAATATTAGTCACAATTTTAAATGCAAATTAAAACATAAATGTATTAATCATAGTTAAGCATTTGATATTTACAAAATTAATGATATAAAAATTTACAATTAATAAAAAAGTTACTTTAATTGCTTATATTAAACAATAATATATAGTGTTTTATTTGAAAACAAATTAAAAAATTACCTAGCTGCTTGTAATTTTTCAATTTTTTTACTTAATTATTTCATTTTTTTCAAGTAACCAGAAAAATCTTAATATTTATGAATTCAGGAAATGCTAATTTTATCAATCCAGCCTTTGAACTGGCTGACTTTTATACTATCGGGACTGCAGATTAACAATATTTCAGTTGGATTGCTTTAAAGTTTGTCCCCCTTTTTTTTAATAAAATTTTTAAATAAGTTAGACAAGATAGTCGGAATAGATTGTATTTTACTAAAAAAATTAGTTTAAAAATAAATAACAATAATTTTAATTTTCTAAAAATAGTTAAAGGCAACTTTCTTGAAAAACTTGAATAATCATTACTTTCTTAATAAGAGTTTGTCTTATTAATTAATGTCTAAAATAGTTTGTCTTATTAATTTCATTCATCACACGGAGCAAATTTACCTCAAATCTTCTTCCCAAAAAAGGAATTTTTACTTTTAAAGTTAACCCAGTAGTATCTGACATTTTTTCCTGAAATTTAATAAACTCTTATAAAAAAAATATGATATATTTCTTCATATTATAGAATGTTTTTTGTTTCAGTGTTAAAAAAATATGTATAAATGTAATGACATTATTTTTCTTCTTTTTTTTGTTTTTTATGGTAAAAAAATTAAACTTTTGCTTCCATCCTTTTTATTATGTTATATAGAAAATTATGTAAACATACTTATGAAAACTCTAAAATGATTCCTCTAAAACAATGGTAACTTTAACGTTTTAATAATACATGTAAAGAACACTCTTCACAAACAGTTTGGAAAATAAATCTGTTTTAATTTAAAAAATACATTTATAATTCTAAATATACACTCTATTAATACATTATATTCATTTTTCGAAATTAAGTACCAATTCATTTTTAAATTTTAAAAAATATCTAATCAAAGAAAAATTTTTAATCGAATTTATAAGTGAGTAAAGAATTCAATTAAAGAAAATTTTACTTAAAAATATAAACAAGTCTTGATGTGTTATTTGATAAGATTTCTTTTCTATATTTTTTAAAACAACGGGATATAATGGAGAAAGGAACTACAGGTGCATTAATTGTTTATATAAAACTATATTATTTTTATATTCAATTTAATATTTAATTATAACAATAATTTTATACGAAGTCAATTTGCTTTTCTTTTTATATTTTATTAAGAAAATATTTCAACTACTCACTGTTATTAATATCTGATGTATCATTAAAAAATGGTCCGGGTGTCAGTGAGATGTTTAAAATTATGAATGAGATGATTCAGTAATTCATTATAAAAAGGTAAATATGAAAAAGTAAGTTGTCGCATTATGTTCATAATTAAATGATAATGAAACTTTATATTTACCTAACAGTTAAATCATAAGAAAATATAACTTATATCAGAAAAAATGATAAAAGTAATAATAACAGTATATTGTAAAACCAATGTTGCCATAAAATATTAGGTAGCGTAAATCAAAGTTAAGTGTATAAGTTTCATATTAAAGGAATATAAAAATTACTTACATCCCTTTTAATTACACAAATTATATTAGATTTTTTTTGTAATTTTTCAGTAATTCATTAAAATATTTTCATTTCACTATTCTTTTAAGAATAAATAAGCATCTGTATTATAATTTTAACAAAGATATAGTAAGATAGTCACTCTGAGGTTTTCGAAATTCATTTGAAACTTCTGACGCTGGTTTTTAACCTACAACGACGAGGCCATATGGATGTGGGTTCTTGTAATTACAAATAAATTCCGATCATCTATATATATTATAAAGACAGGAGAAAGACACAGGAAATATGTCAAGATATGAATAATATTAAAATAGTCCCATATGATTCCATTAAGCTTTCTTTGTTTTTTAATTACATTTGTATGATATTTGAAATAATATTCTAAAATGAACATTTATTAAAACTAGCACACGATAAAGAAATGAGATATAAATTTCAGAAGTAATATTGATTTTAAATTACAAATTATTTCGAACGCAAATAGAGAATTGTGAAGAGTGTACCTCTAATACCAAAAATATATTCTCAAACCTTTATCAAAAATCAGAAGGAAATTCAGTATAAAATTGTTTGTTTCAATCCATGAAAAATGAATGTAAATAATATATATATATATATATATATATATATATATATATATATATATATATATATATATATATATATATATATATATTAGAATCCTGTGTGAAAGAACACATTTATTTATTCAATATTTCAATATTTTATTCTACGTACTTTTGAAATATTATAAATACATTAACGGAATATACAATTGACCTCTCCAAACAAACTGATAAATTATAACAAAACGGCACAAATCATAATTTAATGCAGTCTTTTGTAACCCAATACATCATTGTATCAACAAATCATCTCCATGTATCGTGCAAATTTTCGTTTTTTAAAAGTTTCAATTGTAATTAAACTTTAAAAATTTTATTTACTTCCTTGTTTTTAAATTTTAACAGGAATATTTAAAAATAACCATTTCTAGTATAAACAATGTATTCTATTCACAAAGAAATTGATAAAAAAAAATTTCTTGCTCCTAAAATTTCAGTTAAGATGTTAGTTGAACATCTTAACTGAAATTTTATACTATTGTATAGTTAAAGTATATACTGCATTGGAGTATAATTTTTCTTAATTATTTGCTGCCTAAATTTGATGGGTGATAATCAAACTAATTTAATAATATAAAGAACTTTGTCTTCATACTTTTAGAAAACTATAAGACAGTTTCTAAAATCCGAAAATGTGTCTCAATCTATGTCACAAATCTGTCAAAATTTAATGAAGTAAATATTTATTATTTTTTGGGCAGAATTATATAATAAATATACTAGAGTGGTTCCTTTTTTTAAAAATTTTCATAGAAATATGGCAGTTGTCAAAAAGGATAATATAGCATGAAATAAATTAGTTTCTGATTATTTTTTAAATTTCTCGTTAAAGAAATGATCAAAATTAAGTTATTTCTGAAAAATGATAGTTAATCTGAAAATTAATCATAAAAATTATATAAATCTATGTTAATAATCGTAACTTTTATTTTCAAATATTTTTCTGAAACTAAATTTCATTATTTTGAAGTTGCTATGTTTAGCATATTTTAAGCATTAATACATTATTCACTAGTATGTAACCATTAGGTTTTCGAAAAAAGTATCCAATAATTTAATTTTTGTATAATAATCAAATGTATGAAATGTAACAAATAAAAAATTTATATCAAAATAAAAAAACAACCTAGTTAGATATATATTAATATTTTAATTAAAAACAATTACACATTAATTTTATCAACACAAGTATATTATAGGTATTAATTTGGTTTTTGTCAAAACCTAAAACCAATCCAAAAATATTTTTATTTATTAAACGTTCAGCTTATGATGAAAGTATTGTTATATCAATACTATTTTGTCATATGAATTGTTATCTTAGTATTAAATCAGTTCCATAACAATTTTAAATGATTGTGCAAAAGTATAAGTAAAGTTATTAGTCACTCAATAATGTCTTCTAAATTAATAATTGCATTCATTGTATGCAAGTACTAAGTTTTTTCTTCCAATTTTTATTAAAAAAATACTTAAAGCAAAATAATCCAACTTACCTGAGGAAATAACATGTAGAGTGGAGCTCAGAAGAACAAAAACAAATACAAACTTCAACATCACTATGTACATAACAAATCGTGTCACATTTCAATACTTTTAAATCCTTGTGATAGACTCGAGAAAAGGCGATCCACGCGTCTCTTCATCGAATCCAAAACAAAACCTTGCTCTTGCACCCCTCATTCGGGTTATTACTGGCATTTGCATTCCGCTTTGAAAATTACCGCTTGCATCTGCAAAGTAGGGTTGCCAAATCCAGATGAATGTTGCGTGACAGCGGAAACAACCCTATTCCCCGCCAATCTAACAGGTACAGTAACTGCTGTATCCCTTCTCTTGTTAAGGTAATGAACATAAATTCTGCATCTTCCTCACCTGGTGAGTTTCTTGAGGCGCGGTTGCTTTCTCATTGGCGGAACTTCTTGAGGCCCATTCTTTGTTGGGGTCAGGTTCATCGGCCCGTTTGCAAAAAAGTTTACCAAAATGTGGGTCACCCACATCATCCCGGACATTAAGGTAAATGACGTCATCAAGAAACATACGTTCCGTTCATTTAATTTGGGGGAAAAACGTATCTTTGGCTTGACTGTAGGGGAATCTTTTGTTTTTATTTTCTAGAATGAGTGACAGCGGAAATCTCCATTAACGAAAGTTCCGTTTCGGACTATTTGGGAACTACTTGCTAAGTCACTTTTTATTTTTATTTTTTCTGTTTGCTTAACATATTTTCCCTTAACGGATAGTGTTTTTCCCAGTGTAATAGGGCAATGAATTGCAAATAGAATTTTATGGAAATACTTCAGGAAAGTGAAAAGTATGCCTCCAGGAAGAATGTATCCAATATACTAAATGTGAGGCATTTCTTTCATAAATTTTAGACTTTCGCTGATCAAAGTGAAACAAAGTATTATAATCAATATATGGTGAATAATTAAAGAATCTGAGTATTGTAAATAGTGGTACAGTTATTGTTGATATAATCTGATGTTGTAACTCTGTATGTGTTGCCATGAATATCTTCATCTTCTAAAGTAATAAAGGTTTTCAAAAATAAATATTAAGTTTCCTAAAAAAATTCCCTTTGCAAATTAGTTGCAAATTAAATATCTTTAATTTTTAAATACTAATATAAAAGCAAGAATCTGTATGAAACACTAATACATTTTTTTTTAAATTGCAGAGTTAAATTTTGCTTACACACATAAATGTAATATATACATTTCACTTTAAAAATAATATTTGAATTAATAATGTGGTATTGTGCATCATTTGGTAGTAAATAGAAAGGAAAGAAAACTCTTAAGTAGCCATAAATAAATAGAAAAATTTTATATTTTTCTATTTATAGGTAATAAATAAATAGAAAAATTTTATATTCTCATCTTAATTTTGCTTTATAATTGCGTTAACTATGTTACGAAAACAATAACTTCATTTACATGTATTTTTATAAATTTCTTTTCAATGGTATCAAAAGGTACTTTTTAATAGTGGCAGGCAGATTTTTTCATATTTTCAAATAGCTTCCTTACAGAAAGCTTACCTCTTTTGAAGTATCTTCTCTTATTTTTAATTATAATATACAAACTATTTATTTGTATTGGAAAAATTATGCGCATTAATATATGTATTTCTGTTAATACATTTTTTTAATTTTTAACTTTTTAATTAATCTTTTTATGTTAAGTTTAAATGCACTATCTCCTGCTCTGTGTTATTATAGTTTATCAACACTCGACAGAATAAAACTAATAAACGAATTAATTTAATGAATAAAATTTACTATAGAAAGTTATTCAAAAACTAAAATTTCCAAACTAAACGTGTTTCTCAATGAATTTCATACTTCGTATTGAAACTGAGAAAAACTTAACTTCGCACATCAAAATCGAATTCCGGAAATTTTCCAACTGAAAAGAACATAAAAAAAGGATCCTACTACATGTTAGAGACGGATCTAAATAATTCCCAAAATTAATGAGAAATTCCTGAAAAAATATTAAATATAGTATTAATCCTAATGAGAGAAAGCTTCTAATCAGAAGTCCATGAAGCTGAAGATAATGGGAAAATTTCTTATTGAAATTTTGCAAGTAAAAAGATTAGGAATATTATACGTTGACAAGAGATGAAAAGATTTTTAAGCGTTGCGTAGAAGAGCCCTAAATAAACATAAATTTTCTTTCAGCTTTATAAAAGAATGCATCGTGAATAATAAGATACTAACACTGCAGATAATTGTTTAATTTTGAAATGGAAAAAATTTTAATAGAAACGCGTTTTACATTGTATTCATAAAAATCTCTATGAGAAATTTTTTTATGAAAAAATAATAATAAATATATTGATTTAAATTCTACATATTGGTAAAGTATAAAAACAAGAAATTTCTTAAAAAACGGGAAATTTCTTAAAGAAATTAAATATCATATTTATTTTTACAAAAGAAAGCTTCTAATAAGGAAAAACCCATCAAGTAGATGATGGAACATTTTAGGAATGGGAATATTTATGACCGTTTTAATCAACATTTTATGACATATATTTGCAATAACAATTCAAAATAATTTGATTTTACTGTTTCTATGTCAAATTTCAAACTGAATTTACAATTACATTAAATTAGTTGTAGGGTTATGAATGTGAAAAGTATTTTCTCTTCCATTCAACTTATTTCATTTTTTAAAAATCCAAGAAGTGAGGGATTATTTTTCAAGTTTCCATTAAAGATAAATTATATTATCAAAAATTTATTAGTTCACTTATATTCAATATCTGTTATCAAATTTTTTAAGCATGTTTACAGAGTAACCTAATTCAGAAGCATTTCTTTTGTTATTGATTTAAATCCGGGGCAGTATTCTTCTGAAATCTTTAATAAAGCTCTATTATTCTAAATGAAGAAGTGCTTAAACTGAGTGTTTAAACATGTTATTTGGGTACAATTTTTGACAAATTTAATTACTGTAAACCTGAAATTTAAAGCTTATAAATTTCAGTAGATCAAATTATCGCGTAAGCTTTTTCTCAAAAACTGTCTTTACGGAAATGTATTTTAACTGTCTTAAACTATTACTTTGAATCAAATAGATGTTTCATTTTCTTTCAAACAGCAAACGTAGCCTATCAGCTAGATTTAGAAAATTTTTTCTCAAAATTCTCTCTTTATTTTTAAAGAATAGGCACAAAAAAAGAAAAATCTTCACGAATAAGAACTATAGCAAATAAATTAAAAATGTAAAATAAATTCCTAATCTCACAATTTCTTGGGAAAAATTATTATTAGTGAATATGTATGACCAATGTTTCATAATGCAGAAAAATTTATAAATCACATTTTTATAAAATCATTTTAGAATTCTTCTTGCACCAAAAGGATTTCTGTCTTCTAATCGATGAACATTTGATGCTTCGAAATGGATAGCCTAATTGCAGAAGATGCCAATGTAAGGTGTTTAGACATGTATCGCGTGTTGCCTTTCAAATGAACTTTTTATAGGTAGTGGGCAGCATTCAAGCATGCCAAAAGAGGAAAATTAGAAAAGTTCACAAGTATCCACCCAACATATTTGCATGTAGAAAGCAGAAACGCAACAATCATCTTATGTTGTTCAACAATGGCTTTTATAAGTTGGCGAACAAGGAAATACTGAATAGTAAATATATGGATACTATAGCCACTTAAATGTTTAAGTTTAAACTAATGACTTTGTTATCATTAAAGAACATGACTGTTCTAATAACTGACAAATTTATCTTATTCAGTACAATTCGGGAAACAATGTTCTTAAGTGTTATGAAATCAATAAACTCCATTAAGCAAAATAATCTTTTGAATTGTGCAATTAAAACATTAGTCTCTCTGATAAATAAACCAATTTATATGAATTATTTAGTTTATTTGCATTTGAGTCAAATTATCATTATATAACTACATAAACACATATACAACAAGATAATTTAATTAAAATGTCTCTACAAATATTAAGATAAATAAACAATTAACACAATAAACGTAACATAAAAATATGGAGAAATTCCAAATATTTGAAAAATAATGTTACA
>JAPDSC010027371.1:81780-96503 GCA_026290005.1 Latrodectus geometricus
TGGATTTTTTTAATAAGGATTTAATGCTAAAACACATTCACAAACAAAAAGTCATTACAAATAATAAAAATGCTAATGAAAGATAAAATATATTAATATGTACACATATATTCACATTTACAAATGACAATACTGAAAAGAACAGATAATAATTAAAATTTAATTGCTCTCTATTACAATTCTTAAAAACAAATTTTTGTGAATGCCAAAACTTTAACTTTTAAAAAAAGTCAGTTGATTTTTTTGTAATTTCTTTTGTTACTGAAAATTAATGTGAATGCAAATGTGTTACATAATTCTTAAAATAATAATTAAATGAAATAAAACTCTTTCTTTTAATTCTACTCAACTTTTATATTATTAAAGTATTTTTATTCATATTTCATGATATAACCCAGTAAACTGTATATATAATCTCTCATTAAATAAATCATTTAATTTTTCATGATTCCCAAGGACTTATTCATTTTTATATATCTTTATTTTATATAACTGTTAAGTACACCTTACTTTCTTATTAATATGGTATTTATGGTTATTTCATACTTTATGTATTTCATACGTAATGTACTGGTAATTATCAAAATAATGAGAACACTTGTGAATAAAAGAATACGGTTCGTAAACATTATAAAATATAATCTTAGCTACCAATTTTTTAAATACCGGAAACATATAACTGGTATGAAGTAGTTACAATCTGTAGCAAAATTGTATAAGTCTTGGACTTTTATCAAAATCGTAAGATATCAGGCCTCACAGACTTTCAAAGAAGCTAAAACATAGAAACCAGACTAAATGTGAAAACTGTATCAAACTAATTAAAATATTTTAATTAGATATTTCTAAGTATACGGTGTCTAAATTTAAGAAGTGAACGTACAGATACGTGACAAACTCAGTAAACAAAAAAGTGGAAATAAGAAATAAGTGATTGAAATGTTTAAAAAACTACAACTAAAATGATCGCAGATTTCGATGAACATCTCGATTCTACATAACTAGCGATTATTGTTTTTAAGGAACTCCTTCACAAGAAGAATATATACTACAATAATAATTCCCAAGCCACGTATCAGAGCTTTTTATGTCAAACGTTGCCTGCAGTGGTAACACAAACAAAAACACCTGGTCAATTGATAAGTGTGGTAGATAATTATATACAATCAACGAATCACTTTTTACATTTTTTTTATTTACTTAATAGGAATGGTACAAGTTTGGGGGACACATGCACAAGCATATGATCGTAATTACCTCCGTCTAGCTGAAGAGCATAAAAGTGGATTTATCGTGGCATGAGTCAACTTATTCTGGTTTTCTGCTAGCCCATTCTTAAATCTAAAAGGAACAATCATTGAGAAGAAGTGAAAGGAAAGTTCAGCTTAGAAAAAGAAAGACCAGCCCTACCTATGATGCAAACTCTGTATTCTGTAAGAGATGGAATTTCCGGATTGATTATGTTCCCATTCATTTAGTGGAATACATCCAATCATGGTTTAATGTATACGAGAATGAAATGAAATATATACTTTGGGACAATCAACATAATATAACCATTATGATACATTTATTTTAGAGCGTTAAATCAGGAATCGATGTATTCCATTATGAGCTCTTTCACAATATGTCCATGAAAAACGATACGATGTTTTACTCAAATACTATTCAGTATTTCTATGATTCGATTTCCTAGAGAATCTAAAATGTACAACATGCTAAAAATGATTTTATGCCATGTTAGTAAACGATTCCTTATAAATCCAGGGTGTTTTTATTATATTGATAATCGTCAGTATGCTACATTTGAATTATTCTGTATGAAAATTATAAGTTCATCATAAATTAAAAATATATAGCATTGATATTAATCTTAACAAAAAGTTATCATGTTTGTTTAAAATATTTCCATTTCAGTCATTTTGCTTACTGCTGAGTAATCAATAAATTTTTAATTCAATACTGTTTAAAGTTCTTTTAGACATATCTGTGATCTTCTGGGATTAAATTCCCTACATACTTTAAAAATGTTTATTTAAATTATTTTGGTCTTTTCTTTAATCTTGAGTAAATGTAACTGAATTGTTTAAAATTGTTATAACTTTTTGAATATTTATAACATATTACCTTCTTTAAGAGAATTTTAAACATTTTTTTTAAATGTATGTTACTTAAACTACACTACAGGCCATTAAAATTGTCACACCAGGAAGAAATGCAGATAACAAAATGATATTTATTGGACAAATATATTATACTAGAAATAACAAGTGATTAAATTTTCAAAACATTTGGCTGGATAGATCCTGAGAAATCAGTACCCAGAACAACCACCTCTGGCAGAAATAACAGCAGTTATACGCCTGGGCATTGAGTCAAACAGAGATTGGATTGCATGTACAGGTACAGATGCTCATGCAGCTTCGACACGATGCCACAGTTCATCAACCGTAGTGACTGGCGTTTGGTGACGAGCCAGTCGCTTGGCAACCATTGACCAGACGTTTTCTATTGGTGAAAGATCTGAAGAATGTGCTGGCCAGGGCAACAGCCGAACATGTTCCGTATCAAGGAAGGTCCGTACAATACCGGCAACATGCGGTCAGGCATTATTCTGCTGAAACGTAGGGTTTCGTAGAGCTCGAATAAAGGGTAGAGCCACGGGTCGTAACACACCAGAAATGTAACGTGCACTGTTCAAAGCACCGTCAATGCGAACAAGAGGTGACCGAGACGTGAATCCAATGGCACCCCATACCATCAAGCCAGGTGATGGGCCAGTATGATGATGGCGAATGCACGCTGCCATTGTGCGTTCACCACGATGCCGCCAAACATGGATGCGACCATCATGATGCTGTACACAAAACCTGGATTCATCTGAGAAGATGACGTCTCGCCATTCGTGAGCCCAGGTTCGTCGTTGATAACACCATTGAGGGCGCTCTTGTCTATGACGCAGCGTCAAGGGAAGCCGCAGCCATGGTTTCCGAGATGAGAGTCCATGCTGCAGCAAACGTCGTTGAACTGTTCGTGCAGACACTTGTTGGCTTCCAAACGACTCCATTTCTTGACTCACGGCTCGTGACGTGGTTTCACGATCCATTACGGCCATGCGGATAATATGCCTGTCTTCTCGGCTGCTAGTGATAGGTGCCCTAGTAGCAGAGGCTTATTGGTATTACACTGGCCATTCACCGGTTCCATTGGCAACTCACTTTTCACCAAATTTTCTCATCGGTCCGAGCCCGGTATCTTATACATGAAACGGTCACCGTTTTTCCTACCGTACATTGTGCTCGACATCGTCATCGGCTGTTGATGCAGTGGCCACTAAGCGGTAGCCGTAGTATTTACCAAAGAGATTGAAACGAATCACTAGTAGAATAAGTAAAAATTCTACGCATGCGCGGCCGCCATATTTGAAATTCATTGTGTTTACCAATTTTTTTTTCTACTACTTGTACTATATAGTTATATTTCGTTCTGGAATTAGCTATTTTTTATTATATCATTTTTAGCAAGCATTTATTACAGAATATTTTGGTAAGTACTATCAATTCTTTTAAATGAATAACAAGTACATATCTTTAAAATGCCTATTTATTTAATTCTGTAACTTTGTAGACTTATATTTATTTTGTATTGGTAAAATGTAAGTCCGAATAAGAATTACAAGCAATATGTTTGAAATAATATTAATTTTATTGTGTACTTTAGTCTGTTTATTGTTTTTAGTTTATAAATATGCATAATAATATATAGTAATTAAAAACCAATAATGAAAATTACATGGACCCAGATCAACAATGTAGTGCCACAGTTAAAGATTTCAAAATACTTAACTCTATATTATGAGTCAAATATCTTAAGCAATTCAGTACCTAAAGAGAAATTAAAACAATGTTTTTTGAAACATAATTTAATTTGGGTTGCTATAAATGGCATATTAAATGTACTTAAACCTTATCATACAAAATTGCCAGCTAGAACATTACTCAGTACACCTACTTATGTTTCTGTATCTAAAATTCAAGAAAGTGAATATATCCATTTCTCTTTAAAAAACACTATTAAGCAAAAACTCTAGTATGGATTGAAAACTAAAACAGTCTACTATAAGCATAAATTTACATATTGATAGATTTCCTTTGTATAACAGTTCAGATAAATTTTGGCCAATTTTAGGTAGCATTAGAAAGATAATAGATACACCTTTTCTCATTGGTATTTATTTTTTGAAAAGAAACCTGATATCAATGAATTTCTGGAAGAATTAGTTAAAGATTCAAAAATTGTTATGCTGGTCTTGCAATATTGGGTAAAAACTTTTCAAGTTTTGTTAATGCAGTAATTTGTGATATCCATCAAGAGCTTTTGTTACTTGTACTAAATTGTTGACTGGTTACTATGGTTATCATACATGGTAGGTGACGAAAAGGTAAATGGTATCGATAGATGACTTATCCAGAAATTAATGCTTCTTTGAGAAATGATGGTGAAAAAAAACAGCCATTTAAAACACATTGATCTTTGAAAAGCTACTGAATGGCGATAATTTTTTCTCTATACAGAACCAGTTCTATTGAAAAATATGTTATCTGAGAAATATTACAACTGTTTCCTCTTGTTACATTTTTCAATATGAATACTGGTCATTGAAAAATCTCTTGCAAAATATTTTGAATATGGTGGCTCTTTGCTTAGAGTCTGTTGAGAAGTGTACAATTTTGTATGGCAAAGAATTTATCACATACAGTATCCATGCACTATCACATCTTATTGAAAATGTAAAAAGGTATGGCCACCTAGATAATTTTAGTGTTTTCCAGTTTGAAAATTATTTAGGAAAGCTGAAAAAACTTATTACATCTTCAATCTACCCCTTTGGCAAGTGTATTTAAGATACAAAGAATTAAATGCTGTGCAATTAACAGATATTTCAGAAAATTTTGAAATTATAGAATCAATATCTTAGGCAATCATCATTAATGTTAAGACTTAGTATAGCTGGGTAGCACTATTTAAAATTAGAAGGAACCTATTTCACACTTAAAGGTTCAAACAATTGTCATGATGTGATATTAAGACTCATGATATAATCTTAAGTGAAAATAAATCATTTATGTTACTTGGTAGGTCTTTTAAAGTCTCAAAAGAATTTCATGTGAGTCTACTAATATTCAAATATTTTTGGTATCCAAATTTTCCGAATATAAATTATGGTTTTTCACTATTATAATGTGTAAAGGTATACTTTTGCCATATAAAGAAAATTTTTTGTGTTTCCCATATTTCATATGTTAAATTATATTTCCCATATTTAATCATGTTCATGTAATAACTAATTTTGATAAAATAATTTTCATGATTTATTACATGATAAAATTAATAAGAATTTTAAAGTCCTATTTGTAATTAGATTGTTTAATTTCCAGCATAAGAAATTGTACAGTTCGCATATTAATATTTGTATTAAATGTATAACCAAGATATTTAGTCCAAGTCAAATAAAGGTGGGTTGCTTACTGTGTATGAATTTTTCCTTTACAAACTATTGAAGGTTTGGAGTCTTTTAATGTTTATTTAGTTGATTTTTTTGAACTTGAAGATTGAACTTGTTTGAAGAGAATTTTAAAAATCTGGTGCATAATGTTTAATATATGACAAAAAAATTAGCGATATATGTAGTAATTATCCAAAAAGAAAATGAGTTTCATTGTTCTCCTTGTTAGTCAATGATAAATATTGTGGCATAAATAAAACAATATATTAAGTTATGATAGAGAGATTGTTTGTATAATATATAAATATTTATATTACACATATTAATACAAGGAAAAATAATCAAACCGCTTTAGTGTAAATGTATACAATATGCAAATTGTATGTTTGAAATTTAAAGATATATGATATGTGTTTATATATTTTTTGCAACAAAAATTATGTTTAAAATTTTTACTGTAAAAATTATTTAAAAAGAAATAATTCCAGAGACCTGGTTTGGGTTTCATCTTTCTTGGAATTTTTCCTCTGACATAATGTAAATTTCAAAGTGATTCAAGCAATCTGAATGGTATATAAAAAAACAAAGTTTCTAAATAAAAATATTTAATTGATACGTAAAAAAGCAGTAACATGGTTAGTTGGGTTGAGGAACTAAAACTTATGTTGAAGTTTATATTTCTAATATTTTGTTACTATTTTCAGCTGACTTTTGACTAATAAAGGTGGTACAAGCTCAAGTGATGTTTCCACCCTCCAGAATGTTATAAATTTGATAACAGGTTAGTATTTTATATTTAAACTATTTAAGTTTTACTGCTTATAGAAATTTTAAAAGTAATATAGTGCAATATGAAAACATCATTAAATTCAAATGTAACAGTTTATTTATAATAATTGAATTTAATCTAAATATTTCAGAATCATAACCATTGTACTAATGATAAGAATACAATATTTTATAACTTCCAGTTTTAATCTTTAATTACATTTTTTTTTTCAGTTTATGTCGTGTTTGTTACTTACAGTTAGGGAAAATGAATATTTACTATTTTTTGTTTATGCTTTGCTTATGTAATTTTTAAAATGCTAAGTTTATCATTAGATCAAAAGAATGATTGGAGTATATGGATTAACTTTACATCTTATCTTTCTTAGTTTAAACTTTAATTTTAATAATATTTTAACTTTATATTTATTTTCATTACATTCCATGTAAGGTTTAAAATTGTTTTTTACAGAAAATTTAATATTAATAATATCAATTATAAAAATGTTTGAAATGTTGACCTTACTATGTTTCTTAATATTACATTATTTATTTGTTTTTAGCTTCTACTCGCCATCATGATAACCATGTTACAGATGTTGATGTACAGCAATACTTTAAAAAATGGCTGTGTGTACCTGACAGAGGGGGGAAATGTTTAAGAAGAGCCTTAAAAAAAAAAGCCCAATCTAATGTATAAATAAATATAACTTAATGTGTGTGTAATAATATGTCTGATATATAAAAAATAAAAATAATAAACCTTTATCTTTTGTGAACATTTTATTTTTGTGATTAAGTTTGTAAATATTGAAGTTGAGAGTGTAATAAATATTAAAATAAAAAGTGCAAAAACGCACACAAATAGGAATATATATATATACACATTTATCTGAGAATATAACTGAATTTCTAATCATATTACAATAAAAAATTTATACTTATTACTAAAAAATTTATATCTCATTTTTTTATCACCCTTAACTCTGTAAATATTGCATTTGAAAATTTCAAGAATATTCATGTTTAAGTGAACTTTTCTGCTATTTATATAAAATTAAAGAATATCAAAAATGAATTCAACTAATACCATAGATATAAAGTAGTCTCTGTTCTAAATTAAAACATAATCAATGTATTTTAAATCTATCAAAGCCTGTAGTTTAAAAATGTTTTATGATAATATTTTTCTGTGTATCAAATATATTGGAAGAATTAAATGAATAACTTATGATTTTAATCTCCATTTTCAAAACTAAATTTCTAAATGAATTTCACGAGGACTTAGTAAAATATAAATCTTATAAAAGCAATATAAATAATAAATTTTTTCAGACTTATACAATTAAATTTCAATTGGAAATTTAAAAAAAAAAAAAAAATTGGAAAATCTCTATCTGCTGAATTAAATTTTATTTTTCTGAAATAGGAAATTACTTTAGGGGGGAAAAAAAACTTGATGAATATGATCTCTAGGAAAATTTATTGAATATCATTAAAAAAAAAAAAAAAGTTCTAAAACTGAAGCTATATGTTGAATCTGCCAACTTTGTGACATTCAATAAGTTATTGAAAACATTGGAATGTGTCCAAGAGTGAAAAAATATTAGATCTGCAAAATACATTTAAATTTCATTTATAAATATACTATCCAATTTTTTTTTAAAGTATGTCTTTCAACACAAATATTTTTTTATATGAAAAAATGTATAAATAAAATTTGTTTTCCTTGGTTTTGTGTGTCAAGCTTTTAAAGCAAAAATACATTATCGTTAAAAAGTTTATTAAACGATAGTGTATTTTTGATATATAAAAGCAAAACAACAGCTTTGCTATCCGAGTAGAATATAAAAATGCATGGCATAGTATCATCGCAACACTCACTGCCTTTTCATCGAACCCAACGTAACTCATCGGCCCATTTGCCATAAACTCATCGCACCGGTCACTTCAATTCACTGGGGAGTGATACCGCCGCCGCTCCCCGATAAAGGTGACAAATAGTGCACTGTTCCATGCACTATTGCCGCGCAGGGCCCGGTGAGTATTCATCTTCCTGAGGCGTTTGCCCAATGACCGCCCACCGTTGAATTGCTACTAGGGTGGCCGTTGAGATCCTGCTTGACGTCCCGTATTACCGTCCTGAACCCATCGATTCCATATTCTGCTAACAGTCATTGTTTCTCGACCGACACGAGCAGCAATACGGCGATAAGATAAACCGCAATCCCGGTACGCTACAATTAAACCTTTATCAAAGTCAGAAACGTGCTGGTACGCATTTCTCCTTCTTACACGAGACATCACAATAACTTTTCACCAAGCAACAACGTCCAAATGCAATTTGTGTATGAGGAACCGGCTGAACAATTTCCTCATTTAAAAACAATGTAGGTATCGCTACTGGCGCCTGCTTTGTCTAAATGCGCTGAAAAGCTAATCATTTGATATCACAGCACCTTCTTCCTTTCGTATAAATTTCACGTCTGTAGCATGCCGCCTTCTTGGTGTAGCAATTTTAATGGCCAGTAGTGTATTTTGATCTTGAACATGCTTTTCAAAGCCTCCGCAACATCATTGAAGACGCACATCAAAGAGATCAATATGTCGCTTGCTGGACATCCAGCAAGCTTTCGATTCACTCTGGTGGCCAGGGCTACGCAAGGCACTTCAACAAACAGGGTGCCCAAAAAACATCACTTCTGTCATCTTTAGCTTTCTTGAAAATCGTACGCTCACCACCATCTATGACGGAGGACGAGTCACCATTCCCCACACCAGGGGATGCCCACAGGATTCTGTTGACGGACCAATTCTTTGGAATGTTTATTTCAATAAGATTCTGTCGTCAGCGTGGCCGGACCATACCAAAGTTATAGCTTTTGCTGATGACACGCTCCTTATTGTTGAGGGCAAAACAAGGGCAGCACTCCAGGCAAACTGTAACACATCTCTCCAGCTATTTTCCATGAGTTGTACAAATCTGAAACTCAAAATTTCCCATCCGAAGTCCCAAATTCTAATCCTTCATAGGAAAACAAAGTTTCTGAAATCCAACCCAAGAATAACTCTGGATGGCACTAGTCTAAGACACACCAAGTCACTAACGTACCTTGGTGTCATAATTGATAAGAAAATGTCCTTTCTACAGCACATCAGAACACTAAAGAAGGAAATGGTCCCGATCGTTCAGCGGTTCCGATTCATGATAACAAGAGACTGGGGCGTTAAAGGCAAAATTACCAAGGCCATTTATCTCTCTGTCATGGAAAAAATGGCAACATATGGCTCCTCCCTGTGAACCCTTCCCATGACTGTCAGAAAACAGCGACAATTGAACAGCCTGCAACTTATTTCACCCTGCTTATCACCAGAAGCTATAAGACCACGTCCACCACTGCGCTTAATATCTTGGCAGGATTACCACCTCTCCATCTCATCTGCACTCAGATAGCTCTCAAAACGAAAGTTCTGCAGCTAGGAGAAACAATCACAACTGAAGGGCACACTTTCGTTGCTTCTGACTTTGAACGACCTGTGCACAAAGACTGTGAACATCCATCGAAAAGACTGAAGGGTATTCTCATCTACAACTTACCTTCTCAGCAGTCCTCCAAAATCGGCAGCGAATTAGTGGCAAAACCCACACCTTATAACATCTATACAGATGGCTCACGAATTGAAGGGAAAACAGGATCAGCATTTGTAGTCTACTACGACAATCACATGATCTACAAGGGGAAATTCAAATTAAGGGATCGGAACTCTGTTTTCCAAGCGGAAGCAATTGCCATTGCCCAAGCCATCACCACCATAGATCTCCAGAATTTCACCCCGGCAACTATCTGGTCAGACAGCGCATCAGTCTTGTATGCACTTCTTGATCCACTACATGTCCCCGATCATCCACTCAATTCAAAACAAATTAGCAAGTTCACCATCACAAATTAAATTGAGCTGGATAAAAGTCCACCAAGGTGACACTGGTAATGAAAGTGCAGACAAGGCAGCTAAGGAAGCCACGATAATTGATGATACCGAGGCGCTGATTATCCCTTTCCCAAGATCGTCACTCACTGGGCAACTGAAGAAATTTACCATCAGCAACTGTGGGATAATGCTACAACTAGTCGAATCACCAAAACCTTTCTCCCAGGAGTCACCAATCAGCATACATATTGTATTCCTTACCTGAATCAACTCCTCACATTTCACGGCCCATATCCACAGTACTTCTACAAAATCCAGAGAGCAACTTCCTCCTATTGCATCTGTGGAGCTCAAGGTGACCCACTTCACTATATTTTAGAGTGCTCGGAAACAGCCCCCTATCATCTAAAGAAGCATGCACAACAAAATAACACCGATTTTCTCAAGTTTTGCCTCGGGGATCGCCATCGCAGACAACTACTCACCAAGCTCATGTTCTATATGACTGGAAGAGGACTGAAACTGTGCCGTGACCTGAGACTAACTCCCTCTACTGATGCTGATGACGCGGGTAACATAACCGAGGACTCGGGCGATGAATGGTAGCAACATCAGTTCTATTCATGAAACATCAAAAATAATAACAACATACAAGGACAGACCAGAAGAACTCGCCTCTGTTCCTCAGCTTCCAACAGGCAGCCCACTTGGGCGTTATTCTGCATACACGGAATTTCTTTTTCTCCTCACCTTGTAATTTGGTTTTGTTTCCCCTCATGCTCTCCAATGTTATGGCATATAACCAATTAGGACTTGAAGCCCCTTTACCTGAACTAGGGCAATCTGCCTCCAATTTGTTAGCTTCTATTGTTTTTTTTAATTTATTTTATTATTATTTTTTTGTATTAAATATTGCAGCGATGCAGATGCTCCCAAGCACCTCTTAGAGGTCTAGGGGGCTTTAGGTGTGGGGAAGACTTTACCCGTTAACCACATGGTACAGTCCGGGGTCTCCCCACACAGTCAATCAATCAATCAATCCATTAGGACATTTCACATACAGAGTGTCATGTACATCTGTCTAAAGGATAGAAATTTATATCCTGTATGATAAATTTAACAGCAATAAAAAAAAAAAAAAGAAAGAAAGAAAAGGAAAGGAAACAATCCATTTTTGAATATAATAGCCTGCATCAAATCTCAGGTAGCGATGGCGAATTTTCAATTTATATGCTTCAAGTTATGTATAAAAACATTTATAGCTGCCTTACGAAAAATATTACTTAATATTTCCCATTCGATTTCTTTCAAAATGGAAAAGTTAAATCTCTAATTTCACTGAAGAAATTAGTTACAATTTTTTATCACATTTTTAATCAATAAAGTTAATATACTTGTTTTAAAAAGTTTTAATAGTATATTCTAAAAATATTAAAATGAAAACAATTATGTTTTTTAGGCTAATAGTGTAAGCTTGATTTGGAAGTGATATCTAAGACAAAACTTTTATGATGGTATCATCTAAGAATCCCCTTGTGATGACCATGGAATAAGAATTATCCCATTGTAACTTATACGTGTTGTAAAAGGCGACTAAAATACGTATCCTACGCTGAAAGATATAGTTATACCCTTCCCTTAAGGATTATATCAGAGAACTGGTTCTCTAGGTTGGGGGCTTAAATGTGAGGTCGACTATCTCGCCTAGTAAAATCTACCCAATTACGAAAGCTGCTCCAGGGAATTCTGGATGGACTCACGGAACGAATCGGAATAATGATAATTATGACTACCATATTAGAATTAGGAATATACAACCTAAAACGTTTGAAAGTAACCAACTGAAAGAGCAAGACTAGAGAAAGAGCCGTCTGAAGAGATTGTGTGGCAGGCTAAGGCCCATCCTGGGATATTAAATCAATCAAGATCATCTGGGAAACAAATAATTCAAAGCACTCCACTTGGAGATAATTCCCACAATTGTATATTTATCATCTCTAAAAAGGAAATGAAATCTGGAAACGATAATATTCAGTCAATGTAAGATTTTGATTGTATACAGTATAGAAAAAAACCTCTCTTGCCATTTTCATAGTTTCGCTTTCAGAGCTCATATAACAGTGGTGGAATGATGTCATGCTTTGGAATTATCAAATTTTCGCAACTGATAAAATACTCGATTGAATATAGAAATTTTAAAGTGTTTGCAGCTTGAATTATAGCTGCAAACATTTAAGTTGCAGAATGAAAAATATTTCTAAAAGTGGTGATGATGTTTAAATAACGCTTTTTATTTATAAAATATGTATAGATTTATCATTGCTTATAAACATATTAAAGATGTTTTCTGAAGACACAATGAATAAGGTTTAGGAGATTATAGCCAAGTGAATGACTTCGAATGTTATTGTATAATCAGAATATGTATAGATATGAGAGAACCGAGCAATAAGTCATCTATACACTATCAACAGTGCTACAGCCTATTCCATACCATTCCCAGATCCTTCGTCATCTTTTAAATTTTGACTTAAGCCATTTTATTTAACATCTTTCCTTAACCTAACATCATTTGAAATGATATCGCAACTAATTGGCTTTGCCGGCACCCCAGTCTTCAGTGATGAATTAAGCTTCTGTCTTGACTGTCTCGATTCAGATCATAATGGCATTCACTTATGAAGCACTCGGGTTAATGGTTTCAATCAGCCTCTGTTTGACAGAAGGAAACAGTTAATTTGAATATCTTAATTTGATGTTGTCGGTAGTAGTGTGATAGAGCAAAGATGCCAGGAATTCTTAACAGATCTCAAGGTCTGTCATGATCCAGTGCTACTCGCAGAAAAGCTTTAAGTACTTCCAAAAAGAAATAAAATTTTCAGTTTTATTTTGATTGAAAATTCAATTTTTTTCTAAGAAATATATCTTAAATTAATAGTTTTATTATGTCCACACATACATAAATCGCAAAACCTGAGAAATTCAAATGTGGAAGAGAAAGGGTTATTTGTCGAAAAGATAAATGGATCTGAGAGAAAGACAAAAGAAAATGTGGGACAGCTTTCCATTAACGAAAATCTTTGTACTTTTATATTTTTTTAATAATTTTTTTTGTAATAATCATGTTGTTTAAATCATAAATAACACTCCTTTTGTTTGTTAAAGTAATTTTAAATATAACTTAATCTATTTTAAGATTTTTCAATCTCGCAGATTAAAAATGTTTTTTCTGAAATTCTCACTTCAAACACTCCTTTCCATTTCAACATAATTGTTAGTTGTGAACGTTAGTTTAGCACTCACAAAGTAATGTGATTGTGAAATACTATCGACGATGGGACAAGATCGCTTACATGACTTACCGTTTTTAATAGTGGAAAATTTTGTAACAATCGACTTCAATGAAGCAATAGATGAAATTGTTGCATCAATTACACAGAAAATGTATATAAAAAAATAACCAGGTGTATTTAATTACAATAATTAATTTGTTAAATTATTATTGTTACTCTAACAGATATTTTTATATATCACTACCTCTTTTCTTACATTTTAATATATTTTGAATACATTCTGCTGCCAGTAGCAGTATACTTTATGTGGCACGTTATTGTGGAATAAATTCTTAACAAGATAAAGCTTCATCTTAGGTTATTGAACATCTAAGGTTGCAGAATTGATGATAACCTACTTAAGATATATCGCTCGTATTGTATCGTTCACTCCAAAACTCTGTTCTATAAAGTTTGAAATATTTTTTACGCGCATTGGTTATTGAAATAATATTGGCTCGCATATTTGTGGATTGCTTCCATGCGGTTAATATTTTTTCTAGTAAAGTCAATAGATTTCAGTAATCGGAAATACCCGAGACGTAAGAAATCGCCAGATTAGAACATTCCAAAAAGTTGCATATCTGGAGCAATAACTGATTGATCCATAGAAAAATATACCACAGAGTGATATTAATAATTTCCATCACTCATCATTTTACGGACGCATGCATCTCAACAAAAGTTGGTTTGAAGAACTATTGATTTGAATATTCGATGTCCAATTGTTTACCATTGATAGGTCGTATAGCATTATATGAATTCTTTGACCTTTAAGTTTTAATAATTTCGTTATATGTATATGAGCTGCACACATGTTTAATTTCAAAAATAAATCATGTTCTTTAAAGTACTTTTTTTATTTTTTGAAAAAAAAGTATGAATATATGAACATATTATATATATTATGATAAATTTCGGATTTATTGTTACTTTCATTGATTTTGAACATTTCATTATAAAAAATAAAAATAATAATAAAAAAAAACGGTATATTTTTTAGAAAATTTTCTAAAATCCTTAAAATATATTATATAAATGTTCTTATTAAGAAACTGTACTTATCATTTCATGTACTTCAATATCTAGGTTTAAAGAAAGATCCAAAGTTCAATCTTAGCCACTAATTTGTAACATTTGGAGTAAATTGCGTTTGTTTTCTGCATGCATGTCTCTTGGAAATGTAT